>CAUDMG010001566.1:17500-190000 GCA_958450375.1 Homarus gammarus | reverse complement strand
CCGCAATTGCTGGTGTGGGTTTGGGCGAGACGGGAGGCTTGGGTGTGGGTGTAGCCGTGGGTATGAGTGGAAACTTGGGTGTGGGCGAGAGCTTGGGTACAGTGGGCATTAAGTGAGTTGATGGGGAGAAAATGAGAGAATAAAGTGTAGGTGTAGCCCACAAGTGAAGTATACTACCACAGGTGTGCACACAATTAGGACACGTACTTTACACCTGTCTGACGACATTAACAGTAATCATCTCAGGTAAACACAGATGTTCTGGGCCTCATTAATGTATCCATAGGGACCAATACTAACATTCTTACTTTTATAGGTTTATTATTATGTATTAGGATATTTAATATTAAGGTAATTAAATGGTGGCGAAGGTGTGGCTATTGGGGGAGGCTGGAGGCCACGTTTAAAAAAAAAAAAAAAAAAAAAAAATAGTAGTAGTAGTAGTAGTAGTAGTAGTAGTAGTAGTAGTAGTGCTGCCACCGAACATCAAAACTCAGTTAAGCTCACGGCAGCCCTCACGGACCACATAATAGCTCAGAACGCAACAGGGGAGGTGGATACCAGTGAAGTAAACAAGATTCAAAGGTCCATTACGACAGAACGGCAGCACAGCCAAAGTGACAAGTTGCAGCAACTGTTGTTGCAAGTTCCAGAGAATTTTAAGAAAAAAAAGAAGCTATAGCGCAAGAGGTGGGCGCCTCAAACTGGTTAACTACGTTACCGATAAGGGCAAATGGTTTCAGTCTCAATAAACAAGAATTTACAGATGCCATTGCTCTAAGGTACAGTAGGCCAAAGGAAGGTTTGCCCTCCCAATGCGTGTGTGGCTCATCCTATGACGCCGATCACGCCATGGTGTGCAAGAAAAAGGGCTTCATATGCATGAGGCATGACGAAGTAAGGGACCTCACAGCAAATATGTTGAAGGAAATCTGCCGTGATGTCATGGTAGAACCGACCTTCCTTCCATTGGACGGTGAGATTTTCCAACATAGGACTTCAAACACATCCAACGAAGCCCGTGTTGACGTCAGTGCTCGAGGATTCTGGACGCAGGGACAGCAAGCCTTCTTCGACATCAGGATATTTGATCCCGTGGCAGCATGTCAACGTAACTTAGCTCTCGATGCTGCACATAGGAGGAACGAGAACGACAAGATAAGGGCATACGGGGAGAGAATTCAGAAAGTTGATCAAGGCAGCTTCACTCCTCTAGTTCTCACAACCTCTGGTGGGATGGGACCAAATGCAAGAAGCTACTATGCCAGACTCGCGGAGGTGATATCTGAACAGAAGCAGCAGCCCAGAAGTTATGTTACAGCCTGGAAGAGATGTCGACTGTCCTCTCTCCTTAGGTCGGCTTTGCTCTGCCTCAGGGGAACGAGAGCTTCGGCCTCAAAGCCGACAACAGTTGCAGATATTGACTATGAGGCTACAGTCACTGAATGCCGCATAGATCTGCGGCACAACTAACTCAACACAGTTAGGATAGTTACTTATGTATTAGGATATGTAATATTAAGGTAATAAAATGGTGGCGAAGGTATGGCTATGGAGGGAGGCTGGAGGCAATGAAAAAAAAATAGTAGTAGTAGTAGAAGGGCAAATGGTTTCAGTCTTAACAAACAAGAATTTACAGATGCCATTGCTCTAAGGTACAGTAAGCCAGTGGAAGGTTTGCCCTCCCAATGCGTGTGTGGCTCTTCCTATGACAGCGAACACGCCATGGTGTGCAAGAAAGGGGGCTTCATATGCATGAGGCATGACGAAGTAAGGGACCTTACAGCAAATATGCTGAAGGAAATCTGCCGGGATGTCATGGTAGAACCGACCCTCCTTCCATTGGATGGTGAGATCTTCCAACATAGGACTTCAAACACATCTAACGAAGCCCTTGTTGACGTCAGTGCTCGAGGATTCTGGACGCGGGGACAGCTAGCTTTCTTCGACATCAGGATTTTTGATCCCATGGCCACATGTCACCGTAACCTAGCTCTCGATGCTGCACACAGGAGGAACGAGAACGACAAGATAAGGGCATATAGAGAGAGAATCCAAAGTGTTGATCAAGGCAGCTGCACTCCTCTAGTGTTCACAACCTCTGGTGGGATGGGACCAAGTGCAAGATGTTTCTACGCCAGACTCGCGGAGGTGATCTCCGAACAGAAGCAGCAGCCCAGAAGTTTCGTTACAGCCTGGATGAGATGTCGACTGTCTTTCTCTCTCCTTCGGTCGGCTTTGCTCTGCCTCAGGGGAACGAGAGCTTCTGCCCCAACTCCGACAACTGCCGCAGATATTGACTATGAGGCTACTGTCACTGAATGCCGCATAGATCTGCGGCTCAACTAATTTAACACAGATAGGATAGCTACTTATGTATTAGGATATTTAATATTAAGGTAACTAAATGGTGGCGAAGGTGTGGCTATTGGGGGAGGCTGGAGGCCACATTATAAAAAAAAAAAAAAGTAGTAGTAGTAGTAGTGGACGCGGTCAACACTCACTACAGATCTACACAACAGGAAGGCGAGAAAATACTAACACACACAGTTACTTCAGTTTGTCTCATGTTGCTGTGACCTTGTCCTTGTCACGCCAGCCCTCACCACAGCCCTTACCGCAGCTCTCATATCAGCCCTTACCGCAGCTCTCAGTACAACCCTTACCGCAGCTCTCAGTACAGCCATTACCGCAGCTCTCAGTACAGCCCTTACCGCAGCTCTCAGTACAGCCCTTACCGCAGCTCTCAGTTCAGCCCTTACCGCAGCTCTCAGTACAGCCCTTACCGCAGCCCTCTTCACAATACCAGTATTACAACAGCAGTATTACCATCACAACACCAGTATTACAACACCAGTATTGCCAATACAACACCAGTATTACAACACCAGTATTACCAATACAACACAACAGCAGTATTACAACAGCAGTATTACCATCACAACACCACCGTGAAAATATTAATTAGCGGCAAATATTTACACTTCACAGTTGTAATTATTTCGCATCCATCATCCGTGACATGTAATGGTTGATCTCACACACACACACACGCACACACACACGCACACGCACGCACACACACACACACACACACACACACAGAGGACGATGCATCTTTTATTATGACAGGACGAGGCGGCAGGAGGTGGTTGAGACGTCACATTGTCACCAGAGGGAGTATTTACTACACTAGCCCCTGTCTACACTACAGTACACCATCCCGTCTACACTACACTAGCCCCTGTCTACACTGCACTACACCATCCCGTCTACACTACACTAGCCCGTCTACACTACAGTACACCATCCCGTCTACACTACACTACACCATCCCGTCTACACTACACTACACCATCCCGTCTACACTACACTAGCCCGTCTACACTACAGTACACCATCCCGTCTACACTACACTACACCATCCCGTCTACACTACACTACACCATCCCGTCTACACTACACTAGCCCCTGTCTACACTACAGTACACCATCCCGTCTACACTACACTACACCATCCCGTCTACACTACACTACACCATCCCGTCTACACTACACTAGCCCCTGTCTACACTACAGTACACCATCCCGTCTACACTACACTACACCATCCCGTCTACACTACACTACACCATCCCGTCTACACTACACTAGCCCCTGTCTACACTACACTACACCATCCCGTCTACACTACACTACACCATCCCGTCTACACTACACTACACCATCCCGTCTACACTACACTAGCCCCTGTCTACACTACACTACACCATCCCGTCTACACTACACTACACCATCCCGTCTACACTACACTAGCCCGTCTACACTACACTACACCATCCTACACTTCACTCTGAAATTATCTGTTTACGTCTCTCTCTCTCTCTCTCTCTCTCTCTCTCTCTCTCTCTCTCTCTACTCCTATCTTTCTCTCAATTCCCTGCCATTTATCTGTCTAATTTATCCTCCCTATCTCCCTGTCTCTCTCATTATGTCTACCGTATCTCTCTCTGCTCCGGTCCATTTCCTCCTACCTCTCTGTTCGTCTGTCTCTGTCTGGCTGTCTCTCTGTCTGTCTGTCTCTGTCTTTTATATATAATAACAGCGTAATACATTCATAAATTTCGTGCATGTATGTCTGTATGTATGTATGCATGTATGTATGGAAGAATTCTAGTATACGTACACATGTATACAGAAAAACACACATACGCAGAAAAACGAACTAAGCAAATATACACACACAAACAACTCCATACACACATACACAAATCTCTCCATACACACACACATACTGTACAAACAAACACCTCCATACACACACACAAACAAATCCATACACACAAACACAAACCTCTCCATACACACACACACACACACACACACACACACACACAAAAACAAACACTCATCATGCATAAATAAACAAATAGATCAACAAACAAAACAGGCAAACAGTTTCGCTCTCATTAACAGAACCAAACATTACCAACCTCATAGGACCTACTAACATATGCGGTGTGATGTTGGGGATGGGACACACACACACACACACACACTCACACACACAGGGAGATGTTGTTTAGCTACCTGGTGCTACCCTCAGGGGCTTCATACGTTCTCTATCCTCTCTTCCTCCTTCCTTCACTCTTTAGTTCTTTTTTCCATCTTTCTTCCTTCTTTTCTACTGCCTTCCCTCAGTTCCGACTTCTTTCCTCCCTTCGTAACTCTCCCTCCCTGTCTTCGCCCTCCCTCCGTCCTTCCTTCCCTCCCCGCCACCCTCCCTCCCCGCCACCCTCCCTCCCTGCCACCCTCTCTCCCTGCCACCCTCCCTTCCCGCCTCCCTCCCTCCCCGCCACCCTCCCTCCCCGCCACCCTCTCTCCCTGCCACCCTCTCTCCCTGCCACCCTCCCTTCCCGCCTCCCTCCCTCCCCGCCACCCTCCCTCCCCGCCACCCTCTCTCCCTGCCACCCTCTCTCCCTGCCACCCTCCCTTCCCGCCTACCTCCCTCCCCGCCTCCCTCCCTCCCCGCCTCCCTCCCTCCCTGCCTCCCTCCCTCCCTGCCTCCCTCCCTCCCTGCCACCCTCCCTCCCCGCCACCCTCCCTCCCCGCCACCCTCCCTCCCCGCCTCCCTCCCTCCCTGCCTCCCTCCCTCCCCGCCACCCTCCCTCCCCGCCACCCTCCCTCCGTCCTTCCTTCCCTCCCTGCCACCCTCCCTCCCCGCCACCCTCCCTCCCCGCCACCCTCCCTCCCCGCCACCCTCCCTCCCTGCCTCCCTCTCTCCCCGCCTCCCTCCCTCCTCACACTCGTACATTAAACCACAGTAATAACAGCTCAGTAGTCTGCCATCTGTTGACACCAAGTATAAGGAACAGCACAAATATTTTAACTTCTACCTTCCCTCCTTACTTCATTCCTTCCCATTTATCCTTCCTTCCCTCCTTCTCTCTTTCCTTCCTTCCTTCCCCATCCCCCCCTCATTCCTTCCATCCCCCATCCCTTTTTTCTTCCTTCCCTCCTTCTCTCTTTCCTTACTTCCTTCCCCATCCCCCCCTCATTCCTTCCATCCCCCATCCCTTTTTTCTTCCCTCCCTCCTTCTTACCATCCATTTTTCCTTCTTTCATCCTCTCCCTCCCTCTCTATTTCCTTCCATACTTCCATCCCTCCCTCCCTCTCTATTTCCTTCCATACTTCCATCCCTCCCTCCCTCTCTTTGCACAAAACATATACCGTACATCAATATACTTCACAATGTACCTCAGAGCCTTATATCATATAGGCAGTGGTAGTACTAATATAGACCTATGTAATGTACCTTATAATAGCCTACCAGACACAATAATTTAGGCCTAAGCTGCCAACAGACCCGTGGACTGAGTGATGTTATGAATGAATCTGATATTAAGTTTGTATTATTAAGGGTTAATTACACAAGATGATCACTGTTACTTTATCACCTTATAAGAGGCCAGAAGACTCTCTCTCTCTCTCTCTCTCTCTCTCTCTCTCTCTCTCTCTCTCTCTCTCTCTCTCTGTGAGGTAATAGTGGACCAAACGTACTGTAGTACATAGTTATTTAACGAGTATTTATAATAGCGTAGCGTAACGTAACCTAACCTAACCTAACAAAACTTAAAATTAACCAACCTAACTTAACTTAGAAGTAACAAACCTAACTTAACTCAATTTGAACCTAACCTAACCAAGATATTACCACAAGAGGAACACCATCCTATAGTTTGTTAAGTATTTGCTACGTTCAATACATCTATTTATAAACTTAATTTATATATCAACATTTTTATTTCATCTAATTACCTGTATGTTTTATCTTTGTTTATAATTAATTCATCTATTTCAGTAATTATCTATTTATATGGATATATTAGTTTAATTAATTAAATCATTGTTTATTTATCGTCTAAATTAATTATGTTACTGGAATTCAGAATTTGGATTCGTGTGTTTTTGTTTATCACTGTAAAATATTTTGTTAGGTAATAATAATAATAATATTAATAATAATAAATATAATAATAATATTAATATTAACAATAATAATAATAATAATAATAATAATAATAATAATAATATTATTATTATTAACAACAATAACAATAATAACAATAATAATAATAATAATAATAATAATAATAATAATAATAATAATAATACGGTGTGTGTTTGGGTAGGCGTGAGGGTGTGTGGAGGGCGTGGGGGTGTGGGGAGCGTAGGGGTGTTGGGGGGCGTGGGGGTGTGTAGGGTATGGGGGACATGGAGCGTGGGGGTGAGGGCGTGGCAGCAGACCAACACATACACGCCACCGTCGATGAACTGATAAGCTTCCCTCACCGGAAAATAGGTCGCGGGTTACTGAGGCAGTGATGCGGGCAACCCACAACTCTGATGAGGGCGTGGGGTGGGAGGGGGGGCGTGGGGGATAGCTTGTGGGGAGGAGGCGTGGAACCGGTTTAGGAGGCAGCAGGAAGAAGAGAAACGAGGAAAGACGGGGAGGATCACAGGGCAGTATTGGTGTGACTCACTCTACTGTACTTTGATTTTGGGTTAGGTTAGGTTAGGTTAGGTTAGGTTAGGTAAGGTTAGGTTAGGTTAGGTTAGATAAGGTAAGGTTAGGTTAGGTGGTTAGGTAAGGTTAGGTTAGGTTAGGTAAGGTTAGGTTAGGTTAGGTAAGGTAAGGTTAGGCTAGGTTAGGTTAGATAAGGTTAGGTTAGGTTAGGTTAGGTAAGGTAAGGTTAGGTTAGGTTAGGTTAGGTTAGATAAGGTTAGGTTAGGTTAGGTTAGGTTAGGTTAGGTTAGTACGAATAGTTTAATTTTTCTGCCTTGTCACATACTCTGTGACTCAATCTAGCAGCACCACCTGTTGAGTGAAACATCAACTGCCCAACAGCGTTATCCTTTGTCTTCCTGACAGTCACTTGACTCCCATCAACCACTGGTGGCACAGGACTCTACCGGAGTTGAGGACCAAACTACAGGAGACGTCTGTTCCACCTGGCCTCTTCAACTACCACCTGGTTCAGCCAATCCAATCAAGCCACACCGCTCCAACCCCCGGCTACAGTGACCTGACTCGACTATTCATCCCGGGTCTACCTGGCGTCCTGTTATCTCCTAAGCACCGCGGCTCATCTCTACGACAGTGGTCTAGTGGAGGACCCAGACCACAGAGGCACCGTCCACCACCACTTATCTTCACTAATGGTGGAGTGGTGAGTCTTACTGGTTGAATTTAGGGTAAGAGTGGCAGCTCAGTGCTAATTTAGTGTACAGATTATTGATAACTGTTTGTGTTAGGTTACATTATATTAGGGACTTCAAGCAATGCCACCATCACACCTGAAAACACTGCCACCAACTCACCTTACACACACTCACATACACTGCCACCACTTCTCACGTAACTATACAACAGCAAATATACAGGAATATACGAGAGAGAGAGAGAGAGAGAGAGAGAGAGAGAGAGAGAGAGAGAGAGAGAGAGAGAGAGAGAGAGAGAGAGAGAGAGAGAGAGAGGCTACACCAGAGTCATACAGGTGTTTGGGTGTAACACTGTAACACCTGTTAATCACACTCCTTCCCTTCCTCTACCGCACCCCTCCCTCCCTCCCTCTACTACCCCCTCCCTCCCTCTACCACACCCCTCCCTCCCTCTATCACACCCCTCCTTCCCTCTACCACACCCATCCCACCCTCTACCACACCCATCCCACCCTCTACCACAACCCAGCCCTCCCTCTACCACACCCTCGCTCCTGCTCTAAGTCCAGGATGGGTCTTGGTGGAGGAAGGAAGGAAGGAATACACCAACACACTCAACATACCAACACAACACACGCAACACATCAACATACGCAACACACCAACACACGCAACACATCAACACACGCAACACATCAACACACTCCACGTGGAAGAGGAATCAGAAAAGCTTGCCAAATATTTGGACTGATTCAGGGCCGCATTTCTTCCGCACTATTGAACACATACCTCCTGGCCACACATCACCTGGCCACACACCTCCTGGCCACACATCACCTGGCCACACACCTCCTGGCCACACACCTGGCCACATACCTCCCGGCCACACATCACCAGGCCACACACCTGGCCACACATCTCTTGGCCACATACCTCCCGGCCGCACATCACCAGGCCACACACCTCCTGGCCACACACCTCCTGGCCCCACATCACCAGGCCACACACCTCACGGCCACACATCACCTGGCCACACACCTCCCGGCCACACCCCCTGGCCACACACATCACCAGGCCACACACCTCCTGGCCACACACCTCCCGGCCACACACCTACTGGCCACATACCTCACGGCCACACATCACTTGGCCACACACCTCACGGCCACACATCACCTGGCCACACACCTCCCGACCACACATCACCTGGCCACACACCACGCCACACACCAACTGGCCATACACCACCTGGCCACACGACTCCTCAGGCAGATAGTGTGTCAGGTACAGAGTGTGTGTCAGGTACAGAGTGTGTGTGTCAGGTACAGAGTGTGTCAGGTACAGAGTGTGTGTCAGGTACAGAGTGTGTGTCAGGTACAGAGTGTGTGCGTCAGGTAGTGTGTGCGTCAGGTAGAGTGTGTGGCCCAGGTCATGTACCCACACCTCGGTCACTACTGCTAAGGCATGACTGAACTTTGGTGCTAGTTTAGGTTACGTTAGGTTAAGTAGGTTTGGAATGGCAGTACTAGTTTAGATTAGGTTAGGTCGGTTTAGGTTAGGATAAGCTAAGTTATGTTACGTTAGGTTGGGATTTTACACCTATGTGGTAGTGAACCAAAGAGATGGCCACAGTAACCAGGCCAGAGAGGAGATATGGCCCCACCAGCCACAATATCCAGGGCTGAGGTGGAGAAATGGCCACACCTGGCCACAGTAACCAGGACCGGGAAGAGAGGTGGCCACACAAGGTCCCAGTAACCAGGCCAGAGAGGAGAGATGGCCACACCAGCCACAGTATCCAGAGCTGAGGTGGAGAGATGGCCACACATGGCCACAGTAACCAGGACCGGGAAGAGAGGTGTCCACACACGGTCCCAGTAACCAGGCCGGTAAGCGTCCAACTGTGAGACAACAGCTGAGGTGTTGTGTTGACCCACAAGCACCACGTGAGGCAGGAGGTAAACAAACCCACGTTGGTGACACCTGACACTCAGCTGGTGGTGGTGGAGTGGTGGTAGTGTGGTGGTGGTGATGTGGTGGTGGTGGAGTGGTGGTGGTGGTGATGTGGTGGTGGAGTGGTGGTGGTGGTGGAGTGGTGGTGGTGGTAGTGTGGTGGTGGAGTGGTGGTGGTGGTGGTGGTGGAGTGGTGGTGGTGGTAGTGGAGTGGTGGTAGCGGGGAGCTGAAGTCTGACAGCGGGTATTACAGTGTAGTGTAACCCCAAACTCATCTTACGAGCGCCAGCACAGAAAGTGTTACAGAGTAGAGGTGACAAAAGGTGTTTAATAGCCTCCAGCGGTGACGATACTGTGGCACTGAGTGTTGGCGGTCCTCACTCACCACACCAATAAACCTCTGCTGGTGACTCACTCTGCCTCACCAATTGTTTTAATGAGTAATAATCAATTTCTATAGAATAAACTAGACATAACATATAGCACAGTGTTTGTATGTCTGTCGTGATCTCCGGCGACAGTTTTGAAGACACAGAGCTGAAAATCTGGTACAGAGGCAAGCGGGTACCCCAGGAGTGTCCCACAGGTGGAATTTTAAGGTGGCCACATGTAGTACACCCGCATAAAACACACATAAATTAGGGGGGGTGGCAAGTGGATGTAGTGTGGATTATGATGCAGTGGATATACCGGTACTGAATATTGTGTAGTGGATGTAGTGTGGATTATGATGCAGTGGATATCGGTACTGACTATACTCGGTCAGTCCCAGGTTCCCCACACACTACCGTTATATTTGACACTTAACAAATAAAAACAAGGACATACAAAGTTATAAGCAAAAACAGAATAACAGACAAGTTGTAAAGTTATGACAAGTTGCCGAGTATCTTTGTTTTATGTTAAGTTCTTGTTGTGACTTTAACACCCACACCCACCACCCTCCACCCTCACCCTCCACCCACACCTTAACCCTCCACCCTAACTCTCCACCTTCACCCTCCACTTTCCCCCTCCACCCTCACCATCCACCCTTACCCTCATCCTTCACCTCCACCCTCACCCTCCACCCACACCTTACCCTCATCCTTCACCTCCACCCACACCTTACCCTCATCCTTCACCTCCACCCTCACCCTCCACCCTAACCCTCCACCCACACCTTACCCTCATCCTTCACCTCCACCCTCACCCTCCACCCTAACCCTCCACCCTCACCCTTACCCTCATCCTTCACCTCCATCCTCCCCCTCCACCCTCACCCTCCACCTCATCCTTCACCTCCACCCTCCCCCTCCCACTCCACCCTCACCCTCCACCCACACCTTACCCTCATCCTTCACCTCCACCCTCCCCCTCCACCCTCACCCTCCACCCACACCTTACCCTCATCCTTCACCTCCACCCTCCCCCTCCACCCTCACCCTCCACCCACACCTTACCCTCATCCTTCACCTCCATCCTAACCCTCCACCCACACCTTACCCTCATCCTTCATCTCCACCCTATCCCTCCACCCTTACCCTCATCGTTCACCCTCCCCCTCCACCCTCCCCCTCCACCCTAACCCTCCACCCTCACCCTCCACCCTAACCCTCCACCCTCACCCTCCACCCTAACCCTCCACCCTCACCCTCCACCCACACCTTAACCCTCCACCCACACCTTACCCTCATCCTCCACCCTAACCCTCCACCCACACCTTAACCCTCCACCCTCCATCCTCACCCTCCACCCTAACCCTCCACCCACACCTTAACCCTCCACCCACCCCCCTCCACCCTCACCCTCCACCCTCACCCTCCACCCTAACCCTCCACCCACACCTTAACCCTCCACCCTCCACCCTCACCCTCCACCCTCCCCCTCCACCCACGAGAAGACGGAATCCTGCGTGGGTTTCCTTCCCTCTCATTTCAACGACGCCCACAATAGTGACGCCCATCCTCTCTCTTTACCTCCCGTGGGCGGAACACACACACACACACACACACACACACACTTCAAGGGCGTCTCCCTTCCACTCTCTCTCCCTCTTACTCTCTTCTTCTCTTCCTCCCACTCTCTTCCTGCTTCTCTTCCTCCCACTCTCTTCCTGCTTCTCTTCCTCCCACAATCTTCCTGCTTCTCTTCCTCCCACTCTCTTCCTGCTTCTCTTCCTCCCACTCTCCCTGCCTCTCCTTCTATGTTCCCTCTCTTCCTCCCACTCTCCCTGCCTCTCCTTCTATGTTCCCTCTCTTCCTCCCACTCTCCCTGCCTCTCCTTCTATGTTCCCTCTCTTCCTCCCACTCTCCCTGCCTCTCCTTCTATGTTCCCTCTCTTCCTCCCACTCTCCCTCTCAATCTCCTTACCGGTCTCCTTCTCACACTCCCCCCACTCACTAATGGCTTCTCATAGCTCCTTCTACCCTCTCATCCATCTCTTTTTATTCAGCCCGGTCTTAATGTTGACTCTCTCTCTCTCTCTCTCTCTCTCTCTCTCTCTCTCTCTCTCTCTCTCTCTGTCATCGATTTGTTTGTTTTTGTTTCTCGTCTTTGTTTTTATCTGGTTGTCCTTACCTGTATTCCTCTTTCTCTGTCTGTCTTTCTGTCTATCTTTCAGTCTGTCTGTCTGTCTGTCTTTCAGTCTGTCTGTGTGTCTTCCAGTTTTTGTTTTAGTCTGTTTGTCTGTCCATTCCCATTTTCACTTCTTTTCCGTATTCATCTCCTTTTTTAACTCTCTCTCTCTCTCTCTCTCTCTCTCTCTCTCTCTCTCTCTCTCTCTCTCTTCCAACATTTCTCCTTCACTGTTCTCTTTATTCCTCCCTACATCGCCACGCCTCACTTCACTACACCCAGGAAAAAACACGACCATGGGAAAAAAACACGACCGTGGGAAAAATAACACGACCGTGGGAAAAATAACACGACCGTGGGAAAAATAACACGACCGTGGGAAAAATAACACGACCGTGGGAAAAATAACACGACCGTGGGAAAAATAACACGAACATGGGAAAAATAACACGAACATGGGAAAAATAACACGATCATGGGAAAAATAACACGACCGTGGGAAAAATAACACGATCATGGGAAAAATAACACGACCAAGGGAAAAATAACACGACCAAGGGAAAAATAACACGAACATGGGAAAAACAACACCGACTGTGGGGAAAAAATGGGTTCAGGGTCCATGGGGAAATTTAGCATACCAGTGACCACCATGAGGAGGAGGAGGAACCCACCACCCATTCCTCACCGTAACCTTAAACAAGTTATCTCAATTTCCATTCTATTTCCTGACTGGTATTTTTATAAGGGGGAGAGGGGGGCAAGGAGAAGGGGAGGGGGCAAGGAGAGGGGGAGGGGGGCAAGGAGAAGGGGAGGGGGCAAGGAGAGGGGGAGAGGGCAAGGAGAGGGGGAGGGGGACAAGGAGAGGGGGGTAAGGAGAAGGGGTGGGGGGCAAGGAGAGGGGGAGGGGGACAAGGAGAGGGGGGTAAGGAGAAGGGGAGGGGGGCAAGGAGAGGGGGAGGGGGCAAGGAGGGGGGAAAGGGGTGTATGTTACCTATTCCTATCCTATTTAGTATATCTTAAGTGTAGTAACAATAGGATGAACCATTTCTTTGGATTTCTTTACCTATTTTCAGTCTATATCTACTCCACCTAACCTGACCTGACCTGACCTGACCTGACCTAACCTAACCTATACTGACCTGACTTGACCTGACCTAACCTGATATATCAATGGCATCTTTACACATTGACTGCAACACCCGTAGGATGATGTAGCGAAGAGGTTAGGTTAGGTTGGGTTAAGTCAGGTTAGGTCAGGTTAGGTTAAGTCAGGTTAAGTCAGGTTAGGTCAGGTTAGGTTAGGTTTAGTTATATTAACGAAAATGAGATAAAATTTTACCATAACAATTACTTATTTCCCCGAGGCCATGAGGTGTGCGAGGGAGGGGTGAGGTGGGTGAGGAGAAGGGTGAGGTGATGGGTGAGGTGGGTGAGGGAGGTGGGTGAGGGAGGGGTGAGGTGGGTGAGGAGAAGGGTGAGGGAGGTGGGTGAGGAGGGTGAGGGAGGTGGGTGAGGAGGGTGAGGGAGGTGGGTGAGGAGGGTGAGGGAGGGGTGAGGGGGTGAGGTGGGTGAGGGGTGAGGTGGGTGAGGGAGGGGTGAAGGAGGGGTGATATAATCAACATAAATTATTACTGTTCAAATAAAAACTACTGCAGGTGTGTATTTGTTCATGTTCTTCTTGTTGTTGTTCACGCCATAATAAAATAAGATAATAAATCACTAATGCATCAGTTTAATACAGTGTTTACTTGTTTACCTAATACAACACACACACACACACACACACACACACACGTTATAGTTCATCAGTGTTCAATATAACATCTCGCTTATAATAACCTAAAAACAAATGTTCTCTGCTTCTCGATACACCAAACATCTGTTCACACATAACTTGTTCATCTGGTATAATTTTATAACGAATTTATTAAATATAAACACTTGGGTATATCACACGCACATCTGTTACACACCTGTACACGTGATCTCCTCTTTCTATACACACACACACACACCTACATATAAACAGGCGCCCCTTCTCAATTGTCCATAAAAAAAGACAGACAGACAGACAGAGTGGAGGCGGGTTGTCAGGGTGTGCGGGGTGTAAAAAGTGCAGCTACAAACAGGTCAGCACTCCTTCAGCTCAACACTAACTCACCACCCAGTGTAAAAATATCTAAAGAGCTTCCCTTCCCAATCTTACCCTCTCTTCCTCATCCCCTCCCCTCTCTTACCCTCTCTCCTTCGCCCCTCCCCTCCCTTACCCTCTCTCCCTCATCCTCTCCCCTCTCTTACCCTCTCTCCTTCGCCCCTCCCCTCCCTTACCCTCTCTCCCTCATCCTCTCCCCTCTCTTACCCTCTCTCCCTCATCCTCTCCCCTCTCTTACCCTCTCTCCCTCATCCTCTCCCCTCTCTTACCCTCTCTCCTTCGCCCCTCCCCTCCCTTACCCTCTCTCCCTCATCCCCTCCACTCTTGTCCCATTCTTCCTTTCCTCTTCCTCCCTTCTCCCCTCTCTCCGTTACTTCCTCCAGACCCGTTCCTCTCCCTCTCCTGCCGTTCCCTCCCTCACCCACCACAATTACCACCCCTTCCCCACATCACCACCACCACCACCACATCTATCACCCCTAACCTCACCTTTGACCCACAAGGTTCATGTAAGCCACAGGTGTTAAAACCAAATCTAACCTAACCTAACCAAACCTAACCTAACCAATCCTATCCTAATATAACCTCCCCTAATATAACCTCCCTTAATATAACCTCCCATACCCTAATTTATACCTACAGCCATCACACCTGTACGACACCTGCACTTAACACCTGTATGAAATCTGTACTTGTTCTTACTGTTCGACCTCTACATGTATCTCTCTCCTCTTCCTCCTTTCTCTCCCCTTCTCTTCTTCTAACATGCCTCCTCCCCCCCTCGCCCCATCGTCTCCCCATCTCGACATGTTTCTCCCTTCTACTCTGCCCCTCACCTATCTTATCACCCTCCCCCCCATTTCCTCCCCTGCCAATCTATACGTTTTGTGACTTTCTCCCCACTTCTATATAACATCTCCCCTCGCCTCCTCCCTTCCCCTCCCCACTACTCCTCCCCTCACCCAGCCCCTCGCGTCGGTGACTCCCCTCACAAGTTCTTAGCTCAGACGATCTATACCCTCACCCTTCGGCTCCCCTCACCCCCGGGCTCCACTCCCCTGCCTCCTTTCTTCCCCCAGTCTCGTTTCTCCCCTTCCCCCCTCTCCTCTCCCCTTCCCCCCTATCCTCTCCCCTTCCTCCCTCGCCCTCTGTAAATTAATTTATTTCCCCTTACTTCCCCTCTGCCCTGGGGATGTGAAAGGAGGGAGGAGGTCGCAGGGGGTCGTCGGGGGAGGGAAGGATGGGGTACAACTTCCAGTCCCCACCCCCCCCCCCCCAGCTCTGACCCTCCTTCCTGCTCTGAGCCACATAAGGATTACCGTGGGAGATGGTGGGATTATATTGGGGGGGGGGGGGGGAGGGGTTATGAGGAAGGGGAGGTGTGGGTGTGGGTTGATGAGGGGTGAGTGTGTGGGTGTGGGTTGATGAGGGGTGAGTATGTGGGTGTGGGTTGATGAGGGGTGAGTGTGTGGGTGTGGGTTGATGAGGGGTGAGTATGTGGGTGTGGGTTGATGAGCGGTGTGGGTTGATGAGGGGTGAGTGTGTGGGTTGATGAGGGGTGAGGGTGTGGGTGTGGGTTGATGAGGGGTGAGGGTGTGGGTTGATGAGCGGTGTGGGTTGATGAGGGGTGAGTGTGTGGGTGTGGGTTGATGAGGGGTGAGGGTGTGGGTTGATGAGGGGGTGAGGGTGTGGGTTGATGAGGGATGAGTGTATGGGTGGGGGTTGATGAGGGGTGTGGGTTAATGAGGGGTGTGAGTTGTTGAGGGGTGAGTGTGTGGGTTGATGAGGGGTGTGGGTTGATGGGTGTGGGTTGATAAGGGGTGAGTGTGTGGGTGTGGGTTGATGAGGGTGTGTGGGTTGATGAGGGGTGAGTGTGTGGGTGTGGGTTGATGAGGGGTGTGGGTTGATGAGGGGTGTGGGTTGATGAGGGGTGTGGGTTGATGAGGGGTGAGTGTGTGGGTGTGGGTTGATGAGGGGTGTGGGTTGATGGGTGTGGGTTGATAAGGGGTGAGTGTGTGGGTGTGGGTTGATGAGGGGTGAGTGTGTGGGTGTGGGTTGATGAGGGGTGTGGGTTGATGAGGGGTGTGGGTTGATGAGGGGTGTGGGTTGATGAGGGGTGAGTGTGTGGGTGTGGGTTGATGAGGGGTGTGGGTTGATGAGGGGTGAGTGTGTGGGTTTGGGTTGATGAGCGGTGTGGGTTGATGAGGGGTGAGTGTATGGGTTTGGGTTGATGAGGGGTGTGGGTTGATGAGGGGTGAGTGTGTGGGTGTGGGTTAATGAGGGGTGTGGGTTGATGAGGGGTGTGGGTTGATGAGGGGTGTGGGTTGATGAGGGGTGTGGGTTGATGAGGGGTGAGTGCATGGGTTTGGGTTGATGAGGGGTGAGTGTGTAGGTTTGGGTTGATGGGGGGTGGAGGGTGTGGGTTGATGAGGGGTGGAGGGTGTGGGTGGAGGTGGGAGTGAGGGAGTGCATCGTGCAATACTTGAGGGTTAGTGGTAGGTGGTGGTAGTGGTGGGTAGGTGGTGGTAGTAGTGGTAGATGGTGGTGGGTAGGAGGTTGTGGTGGTGGGTAGGTGGTGGGGTTGTGGTAGGTGGTGGTGGTAGGAATTTACATGTACTCCTATCATCTCCCTCTCTCCCTCCCTCCCTCCTTCCCCTCACCTACCTCCTCCCTCCCTCTTCACGCCATCTATCGACCCACTCTACCTCCCACACCCTCATAATCCTATCGTTATCGGCGGCCTCTCTCTCTCTCTCTCTCTCTCTCTCTCTCTCTCTCTCTCTCTCTCTCTCTCTCTCTAACGCAAACAAGTAAATATTCGTCTCATTAAAACTTCCCAGATGACACTCAATTAATTTACCTTACCTGTCAACTAATTATTTCCCCTTACCTGTTTATTAATCACCTTACCAGACCATTAATTACCTTACCTATCACCTGTTTTTTTCCTTTACTTGTCTACTAATAATTTTCTTCCTTTTTACTGTCAACTATTTTTCTTCCTCTACCTGTCTACTAATTACATTACCTGTCTACTAATTACCTTGCCTGTCAACTAATTTTCTTCCCTTACCTGTCAAATGATTATCTTACCTGTTCATTAGTT
This sequence comes from Homarus gammarus, assembly GCA_958450375.1. Taxonomy (NCBI): domain Eukaryota; kingdom Metazoa; phylum Arthropoda; class Malacostraca; order Decapoda; family Nephropidae; genus Homarus; species Homarus gammarus. The sequence continues at coordinate 172,508 of CAUDMG010001566.1, read as the reverse complement.
ACATTACCTGTCACCTAATTACCTCACATATCAGTTGATTACGTTACCTGTCAACAAATAACCTTACCTGTCAACAAATTAGCTTATCAATCAACTAGATTCAATTGCTTACATCACCTGTCAATTGTATTTCCCTTAAGTGTCATCAAATTTTCCGCCGTGTGTGTGTGTGTGTGTGTGTGTGTGTGTGTTCTTGACGGCAAAATCAATTGTTTTTACTCAATGGAAAAAAATATTCTTCACCTGTCAAGTAATTTGCCAGTCTCAACCAGAAGGCCTTTATTCTCTCCCCTCGTTGGACACCCCTCACCTGCCACCCCTCGTGCGCCACCCCTCACCTGCCACCTCCTCATGTTTCACATACCTGTTAACCCTTTGTGCTCCCCCTTACTCCCCTCCCATCCCTCTTCTCCCCTCCTCTACCACTCACCCATTCCTCTGTCACCTCCTCATCCCCCAATCTCTCCCCTTCTGTCTCTTCTTCCTTCCCCTACCACCCCTCCCACTCCCTCACCTCCCCTACCACTCCCTCACCTCCCCTACCACCCCCTCCCCTCCCCTACCACCCCCTCCCCTACCACCCCCTCCCCTCCCCTACCACCCCTCATTTCCCTCCTTCTACCCCCTCACCTCCCCTACCACCCCTCATTACCCCTCCCCTCCCTCACCTCCCCTACCACCCCTCATTACCCCTCCCCTCCCTCACCTCCTCTACCACCCCTCCCTCACCTCCCCTACCACCCCTCATTTCCCGCCTTCTACCCCCTCACCTCCCCTACCACCCCTCTCCTCCCCTACCACCCCTCATTACCCCTCTCCTCCCCTACCATCCCTCATTACCCCTCCCCTCCCCTACCACCCCTCCCCTCATTACCCCTCCCCTCCCCTACCACCCCTCATTACCCCTCTCCTCCCCTACCACCCCTCATTACCCCTCCCCTCCCCTACCACCCCTCATTACCCCTCCCCTCCCCTACCACCCCTTTTCCCCCCCTTCTGCCCCCTCACCTCCCCTACCACCCCTCATTACCCCTCCCCTACCACCCCTTTTCCCCCCCTTCTGCCCCCTCACCTCCCCTACCACCCCCTCACTCCTGTCTCCCACACGTTTCCACCCCTTTAACTTCTCCCGTACGCACCCCTCGACCTCCCCTCCTTCCTTTTTCACCCTTCACTTGTTCCTCCTTCCCCTCGAGCACCACCTCCCTCCCCCCTTTACCTCCCCTCAAACACTACCCCCCCTCCCCCTCACCACTCTCTAACACAACTCTGATAACTTTCTCCCCTCATCGCTCCCTTCCCCTCAACACCTCTCTCTCTCTCTCTCTCTCTCTCTCTCTCTCTCTCTCTCTCTCTCCACTTGATTTCCCCTCCCCCCAGATACCCCCTCTCCCCTCTCTCTTCCCCTTACAAGGAATACAGTTTACATTTTCTTGGGTACCTCTCCCCAGACTTGTTCTCTCCCCTCTCTCCTCCCCCTTTCAGGCTTAATCTCCCTCCTCTTCCAGGTTTACTCTCTCCTCTCCTTTCCTCTCCTCCCCACCACTCTTTCCTCTCCTCCTACCTCCTCGCCCCCCCTCCCCTCACCGTCTTCCCTCAACAACAGCTCAGGTAGCACCGTAGCAGTAATCACCCCACATCCTCTAGGTTGCTATGGACACCACCCTGGAGGTGACGCTCACTGAGGGGCCGTGCAGGTGTAGTAATGCTCATTGAGGGGACCCAACAGGTAAGGTGATACTCACTGAGGGGCCTTGACGAGGAAACTGTACCGCCTCACCTGAGATAATTAAACCTTACCTTGGTAAAGTGTTCATTCATTAACTTCCACCTAACTTAATGTAGTGTAACCTAACGTAGCCTAACCCAACCTAACCTAACTCTAACCTAAATGTAACATCACCTCTATTGTTTACACGCCCTCTCACCACACCATCCACACTTTCTTCACACCATCCACACTTCCCTCACACCATCCACACTTTCTTCACACTATCCACACTTCCCTCACACCATCCACACTTTCCTCACACCATCCAAATCTTCACCACACCTCCCTCACTCCATCCCCACCTCCCTCACACCATCCACACCTTCATCACACCATCCACACCTCCCTCACACCATCCACACCTTCATCACACCATCCACACCTCCCTCACTTCATCCACACCTTCCTCACACCATCCACACCTCCCTCACACCATCCACACTTCCCTCACTCCATCCACACCTCCCTCACTCCATCTACACCTTCCTCACACCATCCACATCTTCACCACACCATCCACACCTTCCTCACACCATCCACACCTCCCTCACACCATCCACACCTCCCTCACACCATCCACACCTCCCTCACTCCATCCACACCTCCTTCACTCCATCCACACCTCCCTCACACCATCCACACCTCCCTCACACCATCCACACCTTCATCACACCATCCACACCTCCCTCACTTCATCCACACCTTCCTCACACCATCCACACCTTCATCACACCATCCACACCTTCCTCACTCCATCCACACCTCCCTCACACCTCCTCGACCGTGCTCTAACACCCCTGCCATATACTGCGACACTAACAATGGTGATAAATTTTTACCTAAGTACCCCGTAAAGTATAAGCGTTTTGCCACACTGGTTTTCTACGACTAATCTTACTATTCTAAATACTCTACAGTATACCGATGATAAGCCTCGAGTTACTAGTCTCTAAACTATCAACGTCTCTACAGGGTCGTTTTGTAGGGCTACTTTTATTATTTAAATATACGGTACGAGCAAGATTTACAATAGCTTCCCTTAAAGACATTTTCTATGGTGAATCATTGTTGACAAGTTGATCAGCTGATGTTTGTTGACAAGTTGATCAGCTGATGTTTGTTGACAAGTTAATCGGCTGATGTTTATTGACAAGTTGATCAGCTGATGTTTGTAAACAAGTTGATCAGGTTATATCAGACACAACCATGATGACGCTACGAGAGAGAGAGAGAGAGAGAGAGAGAGAGAGAGAGAGAGAGAGAGAGAGAGAGAGAGTGTGTGTGTGTGTGTGTGTGTGTGTACCAAGAAGCCAGCACCCACAACTATCCTCTCTTCATGTGGTGTTTGGTTAGGATACACCAACACACACATATAGACGAGACCTTATTACACTATGGTACACACACACACACACACACACACTCCACTGGTGACTGCCTGCCCCCTCTCCTTCCTGCCTCTATTTGGGATTATAGCGAGCCGGAAATACCAGTGTAGGTACAGGTGTAGATACAGGTACACTACTCAGGTTCAATGTACACTTATTAAGACGCTACCACCCCCCCCCCCTCTCCCTCTCTCTCTCTCTCTCTCTCTCTCTTTCTCTCGTCACTCACACTCCGTCTCCTCAACGCTTCCTCCTCCTCTTCCTCTTCTTAGACAGCCACTTCCTTTATTCACCTCGCTGCCTACTCTTCCACCGCCTCCTCCTCTAACACCGCCTCCTCCTCCTCCTCCTCCTCCTCCTCTTACCATGCCGCCGCCTCCTCCTACCCTCCTCCTTCTATGTCACCTACTCCTACGCCACCGTCTCTTCTTCCTCCTCCTCCTCCTTCTTTCATTCTTCCTCCATCTTCCTCCTCCTTCCTACGCCGATCGTCTCTTCTTCCTCTCCCATCCTCTTCTTCCTTCTTTCCATTCTTCCCCTGCCGTCTCCTCCCCCTCCTCTTCTTCCTTCTTTCCATTCTTCCCCTCCACTTCCTCCTTCCCCTCCGTCTCCTCCCCCCTCCACTTCCCCTTTCCCCTCCTCGTCTTCATCCTCCTTCCCCTCCCCCTCCTCGTCTTCATTCTTTTCCTCCGCCCCCACCGTCTCCTCCCCCCTCCTCTTCCTCCTTCCCCTCCGTCTCCTCTTCCTACGCCCCCCCCCTTCCTCCACAGGCGGGGAGGGGGGGGGGGGGGAGGCAGAGTTTTCCGTGGTGGTGCTGAGGGTGATCAAACCCACTCAGCCGCGCGATCAATATTACGCTATCACTCCCTGCCTTCCCGGGCCACACCAGGCCACACTAGGCCATACCATGTCACACTTAGCCACACCACGGTATATTAAGGACGTACCATACCACACCAGGGCCACACCATGCCACACTAGGGCCACATCACCGTATATTAAGGACATACCACACCACACTAGGGCCACACCATGCCACACAAGGCCATACCACGTCACACTACGGCCACACCACGCCACACGAGACCACACTACGCCACACTAGGCTCACACCACTCTACATTACGCCACACTGAGACATCCTGGGCCAGTCCACGACACACCGGACCACCACATGGCCGTGCTGGGTCACCCCGGACCATCACTTGACTGTGCTCGGCCACCCCGGACCACCCACAATACCTCCTACCACTATATAGTTATCATGGCCAGCTCCAGCCACCCTCAGGTCGACTCTGGGCACCTCCATACCACCCTATGGCCACCATGGTCCTCCGGGACACAGTGGCCACCTTGGATTAACATGAACCCCATTAAACATAATATGGCCTTTTTAAACACTCACATGGCCTTCCTGGTGGTGATCGTAGTGACAAACATGGCCATGAGAGAGAGAGAGAGAGAGAGAGAGAGAGAGAGAGAGAGAGAGAGAGAGAGAGAGAGAGAGAGAGAGAGAGAGAGAGACTTAAGTGAGGAGGATAATAAAATGTGGAAGAAAGACGGAGAGATAAGAGGAGGAGGAAGAGATAAAAGGAGGAAGTTAGAAGAGGGAGAAGAGAAAAGAGGCGGAAGAAGAGAGAAGAGGAGGTAGGAGGAAAAGAGGGGGAGGTGGAGGGGAGAAGAGAAGAAACGGGAAGCACGAGAGACAAGAAAGAACGGGAAATAATAATAATAATAATATTAATAATACAAATAGAAGCGGAAACGAGAGAGAGAGAGAGAGAGAGAGAGAGAGAGATATTAAGAAAATAATGCGATGAGGGAGAAAGACACAGGAAAGAAGGAGAATGAGGAAGAAAGAGAGTGAAGGGAGGAGAATGAGGGAGAAGGAAGAAGAAGGTAGGAGAATGAGGGAGAAGGAAGAAGAAGGTAGGAGAATGAGGGAAAAGGAAGGAATATGAGGTAGAACGAAGGAGGAGGGAGAAAGAAGGAGAATTAAAAAGGAGGGAGAAGGAAGGAGAAAGAGGATGAAGGAAGGAGAAGAGGGAGAAGGAGGGAGAAGGAAGGAGAATGAGGCGGATAAACAGGACAAAATGAGGAGAGACGGGAGGTAAGGCCGGAAATTGCCTGGGGAGATGGAGAGGGTGGAGGTGCCAAGCTGACTGGTGTAGGAGGAGGAGGAGTAGGAAGAGGAGGAGGAGTAGAAAGAGGAGGAGGAGTAGGAAGAAGAGGAGGAGGAGGAGGAGGAGTAGGAAGAGGAGGAGGAGGAAGAAGAGAGTAAAATAGTAAAACAGAGTCAAGGTCTATAACAATGTATAATATATTCCTATAAAACTAAACAAGAGGTCAAACCACTACACTTGACCTTTGACCTCATATAATCTCTAAATAGTTAAACAAAATGAATTAAACGAGCACCATCAGTGGAATTACCTAGCCCCCGAGGTCATTATGACGACCTATTAATCATGTAGGATTATCATAAGCACCTGGTCTCATTATGGACAGGTGAGAGTCACTAGGCGTCATTGTGAGTTCCCGTGAGTCATTGAGTCTTGAATCATTTATGAGTTGTTAAAAATACCTGCGAGTCATCTGTTGTCATTTTAAACAGTCATTATACACCTGTTATCATGATAAACAGTCATTATAAACAGTCATAATACACATGTTATCATTATAAACAATCATTATACACCTGTTGTCAGTATAAACAGTCGTTATACACCTTTTATCATTATAAACTCTCGTTATATACAGTCATAATACACATGTTGTCATTATAAACAGTCATTATATACCTGTTGTCATTATAAACAGTCATCATACACCTGTTGTCATTATAAAGTCATAATACACCTGTTGTCATTATAAACAGTCATTATACACCTGTTGTCATTATAAACAGTCATTATACACCTGTTGTCATTATAAACAGCTGTGAGAGTGAATGAAACACCTGAGTATACAATGACGATGGTAAAACGTCAACATCTGTCACCACTATAAACACGTGTCACACCTGGCATGACTTTTAACAATACTCACACAACTTCTGTCAGCTTTATGAGTATTTATGAGTCTGTGAGTGGCTGTGAGTATCTGTGAGAGTCTGTGAGAGTCTGTGAGTGGCTGTGAGTGGCTGTGAGTATCTGTGAGTGGCTGTGAGTGTCTGTGAGAGTCTGTGAGTGGCTGTGAGTATCTGTGAGAGTCTGTGAGTGGCTGTGAGTGTCTGTGAGTATCTGTGAGAGTCTGTGAGTGTCTGTGAGAGTCTGTGGTTAAAATGCTCGTAAGGATGTTATAATATGGAAGACAATATGGAGGGTAGGGTATGGTAGGGTAGGGTAGGGTAGAGTAGGGTAGGTTTAGGACGGGTGGGGAAACAGACAGACGGAGAGACGGGAAGATGGATGGAACTATACCGGTTTGCAAGAAGAAGAACAACAACAACAAGAACAATAGAATAATGTGCCTAACCGTATGGAAGAGACAAAATAAAAGAGGAAAATAACCGAGAGGGATAAACAAAGTAAATAAAAGAATAGTTGTAAAATAGAGCAAGAAAAAAAGACAAAGAACAAAGGAATAAAAGTGAGAAATGAAAGAAACGAAGAGAGACAGAACGAAAAAACAAAAGACAAAAACAGACATAAAGGACAGATAAAAGACAGATAAAGGAACATAAAGGACAGATAAAGGACAGATAAAGCAAGAATAACCAAATTTATTAATAACTAATGAACAAAAAGAAGAAAACTCCGACGTATACAATAATAATAATGAAAAAAATAATAAAACAACAAAATAAGAGATAGCGTATAAGAAAATACTATACATAACACCATACCAATGCAGCAACACCATATCCATCACTACTTCTAGCTCACAATATAAAGTAATGGGGGAGGAGGTAGGGTGAAGATGGATGGGGTAGAAGGGGAGGGGTTAGAGGTGGGGGGGTAGGGTAGGAAGGTGACGGGGTTAACAACAAGACATCATTTATCACACCTATATTAACTTACCCAGCAGTACCTCTTCATACTATGAGCACCACCCAATTATTACAATTACAGGTGGTCCAAAAAGAAGCCCTAAGATTCGTCACAGGTGAAAGATACCCCTTCACCAGAACCAAAGCCGAGATACATAGAGACCTGAGAATAAAACCCATCAACCAGCAGCTGCACACCCTGGCCAGCAGTCTGGCAAAAGATAGAACGATCAGAGCAAGAACTCCTTCAAAGACTCCCACCAGATAACGACAACAACCATACATGGTTCCCAAAAAGTTACCAAATCTCAAAAGGTCCATTACCACCCCCGATCTACACGGCCAGGCAATAGACAACCTCCCTAGACCAGCATCCGCCAGTAGGGTCGGCGGAATATGAAATAAGGCCCTCAAAACACCCATATATAGGACAGGGTAGGATGTCTAGTGCCTGTACCGACAGACAATAACTAACCCATGACACAACCCTAACACACTATTAGCTTAGCTAGACGGTCAGCCCCCCGCCTCCTATGTTTCTTCAATTTCTGAACTATAACTTCCTTCCACCACCTCTAATCTTCTTTCACCCCTTATTTCTCTACCAAAAAAGGGTTGAGAGGAGGGGTTAGATAGGGGTAAGAGAGGAGGGGGTGGGGGGGGGGGGTAAAGATAGACGAGCGTCACCCCATAACCATGACCCCCTGACCCGACACGCCCTCCTTTACACCAGAGGATGTTGTCCCCCTCCACCCCTACCTCTCCATCTCCCCCTCCCCTACCTCTCCATCTCCCCCTCCCCTACCTCTCCATCGCCTCCCTCCCCCATACATGTTTTTTTGTTTATTTTCTTATTTTTATAGAAAGAGAAGGTGGAGGAAGATAGCGGGAGGTTAATAGTTCGGAACAAATTAAAACACATCTCTTGTGTCAGTATTAAAGTGTTTATGAGACTTACTTTAGTAATTTTTTTACCGTGTCATTAAAATCATTATTACATAATAATATATATATATATTACCATCACGACATAAGCCTCACTGTGATTATTTTTTTGTTTTACTTAACACAACCCAAGTTGTGTTGCTTCCACACACTTACCACATTACTGTATGAATATACAGTATATACTGTGTATATATATATATATATATATATATATATATATATATATATATATATATATATATATATATATATATATATATATATACACTAAATGTTATTCAATAATTACTTCAGACAAATATACAGTATATCAGGTACCACTAAGAGTGGTCAGGCTCTCACTTGGCTCAGCCAGGTCAATATTGTAGTTGTTATTCTTTACTTTGTAGCTGTATGTTTTGGGCTAAATAAACCGTATAAATAATAGTGTGGTGATATTATACATATTTACTTCCATTTCTCTCCCCCTTCCATCGAACATACCCTTTCCTCTCCCGCTCTTCCCCTCCCCCCGTAGGAATAGGCAGGAAGGGCAAGGAGGGGAGGGAAGGGGAGGGGAGAAGAGGGGCCGTGTGAGTTCTCGTGGCGTTAGACAATGCCTGACCTCTCTTTAACCCGGGTCAAAGGTCAAACCAGCCCGATTGTTTAGTCTTCATGGGCGGAAATTGAGGAGTGGGGAAAAAGTGGGAATTTGAGACCAGCGGATGACACTACGGTGAGAGTGAAAGGGGGAGTGGGGGTGGAAGGAGAGGGGTGGGAGAGGGAGGAAATGAGGAGATAGGAGAAGAACATACGAACATAAGAAAATAAGGAGTCTGCAATAGGCCGGTTGGCCTGTGCATGGCAGCTCCTGTCGAGAGTTACTACCACTCTCTATCATCCATGAATCTATCTAGCCTCCTTTTGAAACTTTCCAGAGTTCCCGCACTTACTACAAAGTTGCTAAGCTTGTTCCACCCGTCCACCACCCTATTTGTGAACCAGTTTCTTCCTATCTCCCTCCTAAACCTAAACTTATCCAACTTGAATCCGTTGCTCCGAGTCCTATCCTGCTCGGATATTATAAGAACTTTATCTATATCCCCTTTATTGATTCCTTTCACCCACTTAAATATTTCTATCATATCTCCCCGCACTCTTCGTCTTTCTAGGGAATGCAAGTTAAGTTTCTTTAACCTATCATGATATGGAAGGTTTCTAAGTCCCAGAATCATTTTTGTCATTCTTCGCTGCACCGACTCTAGTGAATTTATATCCATTCTATAATAGGGGCACTAGAACTGAACTGCATAATCGAGGTGCGGCCTAACTAGTGCAAGATATAGATGCAATAAGACCTCTGCACTCTTGTTACTTACACTTCTAGATATAAAACCCAATACTCTGTTTGCCTTATTTCGAACATTAACGCACTGTTTTCTAGGCCGTAGGTCCGGGCTTACAAGTACCCCTAGGTCTCTTTCACAAGTCGACTTCTCTAGGTTGATGTTGTTAAGGCTGTATACATTATAAGTATTTGTTCTTCCAATATTAAGTACGCTGCACTTGCTGGTGTTGAATTTCATTTGCCATTTTTCAGACCACCCCTGCAGTTTATTTAGATCCTCCTGTAATGCATTTGCATCTTGCCCTGAATTAATTTGCCGCCCTATTTTGGTGTCATCCGCAAACTTGCTTATGTCACTGCTGATCCCAGTATCTAAATCGTTTATGTAGATTATGAACAAGAGTGGGCCTAGTACTGACCCCTGGGGAACCCCGCTGGTTACACGGCCCCACTCAAATTTAACACCATCTGCGTTCTATCGGTGAGCCATGATTTTATCCAATTTAAAACTTTCCCCTCGATACCATGAGCCTTAATTTTTCTCAGAAGTTACTGATGCGGTACTCTGTCAAATGCTTTGCTAAATTCTAAGTAAATAACATCGTAATTTTCGTCATTATCTACTACCTCGAAGACTTTCCTAAAAAACGTTAGCAGATTTGTTAGACAAGATTTTCCCTTTGTAAACCCATGTTGAGAGTCGTAGATTAATTTGCTTTTCTCTAGATGCGATCGGATGCTATCTGCTATAATTGATTCAAGAAATTTCCCCACTACTGACGTCAAACTGATCGGCCGGTAATTTGACGCTGATGCTCTGTCTCCCTTTTTGAATATCGGTACCACATATGCCTGCTTCCACAACTCTGGCACAACTCCAGTGTCTAATGAAACTCCAGTGTCTAATGTACAACTCCAGTATCTAATGAGGTGAGGAAGAAGTTAAATTAAACAAAAAAACACTATATTAAACAACTACAAACAATAATAATGATAATAATAATAATAATAATAATAATAATAATAAAAATGAAACACAAATTAACTAATAGGTCTTGTAGGTCCCAATGGTTGACACACACAAGATATAACTGTCCAATAGGTGTGAAGGCGAGTCTATCACCCGAAGATTAGACACCCGAGCTTATTCCACCAAAAGATTAGCCCACCCAGTTTACCTAACCTAACCTAACCCAACCTAGATATCATCAGTGTGGTTAATCTTTAGGGGAAATAAGCTGGGGTGGCTAATCTTCAGGTGATTCAATTGCGTGAAGAAGATGAAAGTAACAGGTAGTGTAAATAACGACAACAACAACAGGTAAAGTAAACATCAATAACAACCACAACAACAACAGGTAGAACCATAACACAGGGATTTTTTTTTTGTAGAGAAATAAGAGGTGAAGGAAGATTAGAGGTGGTAGAAGGAAGTTATAGTTCAGAAATTGAAGAAATTTAGGAGGCGGGGGGCTGACCGTCTAGCTAAGCTAATAGTGTGTTAGGGTTGTGTCATGGGTTAGTTATTGTCTGTCGGTACAGGCACTAGACAGCCTACCCTATATGGGTGTTTTAAGGGCCTTATTTCATATATAGCGAGGTTGAGAGAAGGAAGGGAAGGAGAGAGAGAGGATAAAGGAGAGGGGGAGAGGAGGAGGAGAAGGAGAAGGAGTAGGAGAGAGAGAGAGAGAAAAGGGGGAAGAGGGTAAACAGAAGGTGAAATAGTGGGGGGGGGGGGGGGAGTGGGAAGGTAGGAGAAGCGGGGGAGGGGGGTGGAGGAGAGGTGACGCAATAGGGTATAGAGTTGGCGAAAAAAAAGTGAAGGGTGAGGGGGAAGTGAAGCAGTGAGGGAGAGACGGGAGAGGGGGGGAAGGAAGGGAGGGGGGGGAAGGGAGGGGGGGAGAGTGAGTGAGAGAGGGTAGGGTAAAGTTCAGCTGTTTGAGGACAAGGGGGATCCTGTTACTCTCCCCCCCCCCCCCCCCCGTGTGTGTGTGTGTGTGTGTGTGTGTGTGCGTGTGTGTGTGTGTGTGCCTAATCAACACTGTAAACATCTCAACAACGCGCTAGTAATAATATTCATGGTATTATTTAGATAACTTCTACCACCCACCACTAACTATTTCCTCCCTCCTTAACCTAACCTAACCTAACCTAGCGTAACATAACCCAACCTAACCTAGCGTAACATAACCCAACCTAACCTAGCGTAACATAACCCAACCTAACCTAGCGTAACATAACCCAACCTAACCTAGTGCATCATAACCTAACCAAATCTAACTTAACTTAACCCAGACTACCGTATGACCTAACTTAACCTAGCCTAACCTGACCTAACCTAACCCAACCTAACCTAGTGTATCATAACCTAACCAAATCTAACTTAACTCAACCCAGACTACCGTATGACCTAACTTAACCTAACCTAACCTGACCTAACCTAACCCAACCTAACCTAGTGTATCATAACCTAACCAAATCTAACTTAACTCAACCCAGACTACCGTATGACCTAACCTGACCTGACCTGACCTAACCTAACATAACATTTCCATTTCCTATCTCGTTGCTATTTTACTATTTTCAGAGATTAAATAGGCCCCCAGTCCTATGCTCCAATCCTAGTGGGTCCAGGTTCTAATAGCCCTCAATCCTAGTCCTAATAGGCAACAGTTTACCCTAGTTAACCATTCAGATTGGGTCACATTCTTCACGTGCCCCAAACCTAATGGCCAGGTCAGCTTAGGTGAGGTTGGGGGGGGGGGGGGGGAGTCTATTAGATATTGGGGTCACCTACAACTAATTCTAGGTCGTTTATAATTAACAATAAGACTTTTTAACTAATTCTGGGACTCTGGGACTTTTTTTTAACTATCTCTAAGGCCTTTTTTTAACAAACTCGAAGGCCTTTTTTAACAAACTCTAGAGGCAGTATTTTAAACTAACTATAAGACTATTTTTAACTAATTATGTAACTTTATTTTATTTACTATGAGGCCTTTCAACTTGCCCTGGGTTTCAACTAATTACTGTGGTACACGGTGCTAGCTGGGTGCGGTAAGTGGCAGTGATTACTCTTGTGTCACACTTAATGGCGCAAAAGGAGAAGTGGCTTGGAGGAGTGGTCAACGGGGGGTGAGGGGGGGGTGGCTAAGAAAGGAAGTGGTTAAGGGTAGTGGTTAATGAAGGGGGAGTGGCTAGTTGGAATGGGTAAGGATATAGTTGGGGAAGTGGTCATGCTTAAGGGACTGAGTGGGAGGTGGTGATGGGGTAGTGGTAGGTAGTGATGGGGTAGTGGTAGGTGGTGATGGGGTAGTGGTAAATGATGGGGTAGTGGTAGGTGATGATGGGGGTAGTGGTAGGTGGTGATGGGGTAGTGGTAGGTGGTGATGGGGTAGTGGTAGGTGATGATGGGGTAGTGGTAGGTGGTGATGGGGGTAGTGGTAGGTAGTGATGGGGTAGTGGTAGGTGGTGATGGGGTAGTGGTAGGTGGTGATGGGGTAGTGGTAGGTGGTGATGGGGTAGTGGTAGGTGGTGATGGGGTAGTGGTAAATGATGGGGTAGTGGTAGGTGATGATGGGGGTAGTGGTAGGTGGTGATGGGGTAGTGGTAGGTGGTGATGGGGTAGTGGTAGGTGGTGATGGGGTAGTGGTAGGTGGTGATGGGGTAGTGGTAGGTGGTGATGGAGTAGTGGTAGGTGGTGATGGGGTAGTGGTAGGTGGTGATGGGGTAGTGGTAGGTGGTGATGGGGTAGTGGTAGGTGGTGATGGGGTAGTGGTAGGTGGTGATGGGGTAGTGGTAGGTGGTGATGGGGTAGTGGTAAATGATGGGGTAGTGGTAGGTGATGATGGGGGTAGTGGTAGGTGGTGATGGGGTAGTGGTAGGTGGTGATGGGGTAGTGGTAGGTGGTGATGGAGTAGTGGTAGGTGGTGATGGGGTAGTGGTAGGTGGTGATGGGGTAGTGGTAAATGATGGGGTAGTGGTAGGTGGTGATGGGGTAGTGGTAGGTGATGATGGGGGTAGTGGTAGGTGGTGATGGGGTAGTGGTAGGTGGTGATGGGGTAGTGGTAGGTAGTGATGGGGTAGTGGTAGGTGGTGATGGAGTAGTGGTAGGTGGTGATGGGGTAGTGGTAGGTGGTGATGGGGTAGTGGTAGGTAGTGATGGGGTAGTGGTAGGTGGTGATGGGGTAGTGGTAGGTGGTGATGGGGTAGTGGTAGGTGGTGATGGGGTAGTGGTAGGTGGTGATGGGGTAGTGGTAGGTGGTGATGGGGTAGTGGTAGGTAGTGATGGGGTAGTGGTAGGTGGTGATGGGGTAGTGGTAGGTAGTGATGGGGTAGTGGTAGGTAGTGATGGGGTAGTGGTAGGTGGTGATGGGGTAGTGGTAGGTGGTGATGGGGTAATGGTAGGTGGTGATGGGGTAGTGGTAGGTGGTGATGGGGTAGTGGTAGGTAGTGATGGGGTAGCGGTAGGTGGTGATGGGGTAGTGGTAGGTGGTGATGGGGTAGTGGTAGGTGGTGATGGGGTAGTGGTAGGTGGTGATGGGGTAGTGGTAGGTGGTGATGGGGTAGTGGTAGGTGGTGATGGGGTAGTGGTAGGTGGTGATGGGGTAATGGTAGGTAGTGATGGGGTAGTGGTAGGTGGTGATGGGGTAATGGTAGGTGGTGATGGGGTAGTGGTAGGTGGTGATGGGGTAGTGGTAGGTGGTGATGGGGTAGTGGTAGGTAGTGATGGGGTAGTGTTAGGTAATGATAGGGGTAGTGGTAGGTAGTGATGGGGTAGTGGTAGGTAGTGATGGGGTAGTGGTAGGTGGTGATGGGGTAGTGGTAGGTAATGATGGGGTAGTGGTAGGTGGTGATGGGGTAGTGGTAGGTGGTGATGGGGTAATGGTAGGTGGTGATAGGGGTGGTGGCAGGTGGTTAAAGGGGGATGGTGGACAGGCGCCATCTATAATCCAGGTGAGGTCAGACAACCAGCTGGTACCTGATTCATTCCCTGGATGGACACAACAACAACAACCACAACAACTACAACAACCACAAAAACAGCAAAAACAACCACAACTACCATAATAATAACCACAATAACAATTAAAACAACAACCACAACATAATAATAATAGCTAAGTGTGGCCTTGACAACACACACACACACACACACACACAGACAGACAGACACACACACACAGACGAGTACAGACATACAGACGTACCCAGGTCGGTGAGTGCCAAGCCTGGGAGGAGGTTGGTAGATGTGATAACACGGCGAGGGTGTCAACTGATGGTGCCACGCCCCTAACCTAACCTACCACACCAAAACCACACCATACCGCAACAATACCACACCACAACGCTGCCACACCACAACACTACCACACCACAACGCTGCCACACTACAACACTACCACACCACAACACTGCCACACCACAACACTACCACACCACAACACTGCCACACCACAACACTACCACACCACAACACTACCACACCACAACGCTGCCATACCACAACACTACAACACCACAACACTACCACACCACAACGCTGCCACACCACAACACTACCACACCACAACGCTGCCACACCACAACACTACCACACCACAACACTACCACACCACAACGCTGCCACACCACAACACTACCACACCACAACGCTGCCACACCACAACACTGCCACACCACAACACTACCACACCACAACGCTGCCACACCACAACACTACCACACCACAACACTACCACACCACAACGCTGCCACACCACACCACAACACTACCACACCACAACACTACCACACCACAACACTGCCACACCACAACACTACCACACCACAACACTGCCACACCACGCCACTGCCACACCACAACGCTGCCACACCACACTACCACACCACAACACTACCACACCACAACGCTGCCACACCACAACACTACCAACGCTGCCACACCACAACACTACCACACCACAACACTACCACACCACAACACTACCACAAAGCTGCCACACCACAACGCTGCCACACCACAACACTACCACACCACAACACTACCACACCACAACACTACCACACCACAACGCTGCCACACCACAACGCTGCCACACCACAACACTACCACACCACAACACTACCACACCACAACACTACCACACCACAAAGCTGCCACACCACAACACTACCACACCAAAGCTGCCACACCACAACACTACCACACCACAACGCTGCCACACCACAACACTACCACACCACAACACTACCACACCACAACACTACCACACCACAACACTACCACACCACAAAGCTGCCACACCACAACACTACCACACCACAACGCTGCCACACCACAACACTACCACACCACAACACTACCACACCACAACACTACCACACCACAACGCTGCCACACCACAACACTACCACACCACAACGCTGCCACACCACAACACTACCACACCACAACACTGCCACACCACAACACTACCACACCACAAAGCTGCCACACCACAACACTACCACACCACAACGCTGCCACACCACAACGCTGCCACACCACAACGCTGCCACACCACAACACTACAACGCTGCCACACCACAACACTACCACACCACAACACTACCACACCACAACACTACCACACCACAACGCTACCACACCACAACGCTGCCACACCACAACACTACCACACCACAAAGCTGCCACACCACAACACTACCACACCACAACGCTGCCACACCACAACACTACCACACCACAACGCTGCCACACCACAACACTACCACACCACAACACTACCACACCACAAAGCTGCCACACCACAACACTACCACACCACAACGCTGCCACACCACAACACTACCACACCACAACGCTGCCACACCACAACACTACCACACCACAACACTACCACACCACAACGCTGCCACACCACAACACTACCACACCACAACGCTGCCACACCACAACACTACCACACCACAACACTACCACACCACAACGCTGCCACACCACAACACTACCACACCACAACACTGCCACACCACACCACAACGCTGCCACACCACAACACTACCACACCACAACACTGCCAAACCACACCACAACACTAACACACCACAACGCTGCCACACCACACCACAACACTACCACACCACAACACTACCACACCACAACACTGCCACACCACACCACAACGCTGCCACACCACACCACAACCCTACCACAGCAGAACCCTACCACACCACACCGCTAATACACCAACCGCTACCATCACCACCACCATCACACAACACAACACAGACCAACTTAAACCTGCACAACCACACTGACACATCGACCCCCACCTTCCCTACCACCACTACCACAAAGTCCACACGTTCACGCTACCACAACAAACCACCGCCACCACCACCCTCGCAGCCACCACCACCACCACCACTATCATCACCACTACCACCACCACCACCACTGCAGCCACCAGCACCGCCCCCACTACCACCACCACCAGCTCCACCACCACCACCACTGCCATCACTACCACCACTACCATCACTACCACCACCGCTGCCACCACCACCACCCCAGCCACTACCACCACCAAGAGCTCCACCACCACAACCACAATATAAGCCACTTACATACACCGCTACTGGGTTTGCTCTGCCAGGGAGAGTGAGTGGGTGTGAGGGGGGGAGGGAGATGGAAGAGGAGGGTGTGAGAGGGGAGGGGAGGCAAGAAGAGAGTGTGTGGGAGGGGAAGGGAGGAGGGAGGTGGATGTAAGGGAGGAGGAGGAGGAGGAGGAGGAGGGAAGGCGTCTACGGTCCACTGAGCGAGTTTGATGGTGGGAGGAAAGGGGGCGGGGGGGGGGAGGGGCGGGGGGGGGGGAGGGGCGGGGAGAGGTGGGGAGGGGCGGGGAGAGGAGGGGAGGGGAGGGACCGAAGACTGGGGGCGGAGAGGAGAATGGATTCGAACGGAGAGTGGAGGAGGTGATATGGCAAGGAGAGGGAAAAGAGAGGAGGGGAAAAGGAGGGACGGAGAGGGAAAAGAGAAGAGGAGAGAGGGAACGGGAAGAATTGTGGAAGAATGGAGGGTTAGATAAAGAATATAATAAAGAGAGAGAGAGAGAGAGAGAGAGAGAGAGAGAGAGAGAGAGAGAGAGAGAGAGAGAGAGAGAGAGAGAGAGTTTGGTTTTTAGTTTAACAAATTTATTGACAAAGCTTGTAGTACAGTTTGCCTATTGTGAGTAATTCAGTCAGGTCGTGAGAGAGAGAGAGAGAGAGAGAGAGAGAGAGAGAGAGAGAGAGAGAGAGAGAGAGAGAACATTTTTAATGAAAAACTGGAAGGAGATCGAACTCTGTGTGAGAGAGAGAGAGAGAGAGAGAGAGAGAGAGAGAGAGAGAGAGAGAGAGAGAGATATTCAGGTTTTCCATTTACACATATTTGCATCCTTAGGCACACATACACACACACACAGAAATCGATACGTACGTACACACACAGACAGACAGACAGACAGACACACACACACACACACACACACACACACATATTCACACAAGGTTTACACTTACACAATAGGCTTGAGGGATAACTATACACACACACACACACACACACGTAAAAACTCCTCACTTCGTCTGACTTCACAATGACCACACACACATCCACGTCAACTTCCCATTTTTTATTACCAGAAAATAATCCGTTTTCTTTGTCACATTTTCTATCTGAGCGACGACTCCATTTTCTTCTTACTTATCGAGACTAAAAAATATCCCGTTTTTTATTAGTAATTTGCCTATGTTATTCTTGATGAAGATTAAGGAACCGTTACCTCGTTCTCTGACATTTTGACAACTTGTATTCCGTTTTCTCTTGGATGTCAGCACCAGAATTTGTTTTAGAAGTGACCCTATTTTCTTTAACAACTTGAGTCAATTTTTTTTGTCTTTGTTTTCCTTCACATAAAAATAATCCGGTTTTTTTCACTAGTTAGTATCCCATTTTCTTTAACTACTCGGTACAGTATTCCATTTTTTTCCACACATTATTATTGATTCCTCTTAGGAGTGGTGGTATTGCCATAGTAGAGTGTCACCTTCATGGTCAGCAGTATTGCCATAGTAGAGTGTCACCTTCATGGTCAGCAGTATTGCCATAGTAGAGTGTCACCTTCATGGTCAGCAGTATTGCCATAGTAGAGTGTCACCTTCATGGTCAGCAGTATTGCCATAGTAGAGTGTCACCTTCATGGTCAGCAGGATTGCCATAGTAGAGTGTCATCTTCGTGGTCAGCAGTATTGCCATAGTAGAGTGTCACCTTAACAGTCACCAGAGTACAAGTACTTCCATAACCCAAGCTTGGGTTTAAATAAAAGTTTGTGCAATTTAATGCAAATATTTTAAGTTAATCAAATGCAAATTCAATTGTCATCTAAGAGAGCCAGGCTGTGGTGTCGTTTGGTCATATCCTCGGGCAGGGATGAGGCGAGAGCTGGGATAATCCTCTGGCTGTGGCCGACAGGTCGTACACGTTAGTCTCCACTGACCTTGTGACATATTAATGTTAGGAAGAGAAGCATATTAGAAAAATCAAATGCAAGAGTAAATGCAGAATCAACGATGATTTTTCCAGTCAAATGCAAATGGAGCATTTGAAAATACAAGTGCATTTGCATTTAACTCCAAGCCTGTCGATAATATTGACATTTTGTTTGTTGTGGAGGAGGGTCACCTAGTGTGTCAACAGGTGTTGTTCTCCACCACAGAACACAACAGGTAAAGTGTTACAGTATATCCCCCCGCCACACACACTGTAGCTGCCCAGTGACGCTCCACTCTGCCCCCCACCAGTTATGTAATCAAGCGGCGTAGTCTTGTTACCTACTTTTTTGTGTTTGTGTTTTTAAACCTTCGTTTCTTTTTATCGCGACGGTCACACACACACACACACACACACACACACACACACACACACACACACACACACACTTTAAAACATATACACTGTCAATCTCTCTCTCTCTCTCTCTTTCTCTCTATCTCCTTGTCGTACCTGGCTTCCCCACCACCTTCTTTATTGCCTCTACTCCCTCCTCCTAACACATGCTACACACCTCCCTCATACTGCCCTACCTCCTCTCTCCCTTACTGCCCCCTTAACACTACCCCTCTCATCTTCCTCCTCTCACTTCCCTATTCTTCTCCACCTTCCTCTCATTTCTTCCCTATTTACTCTCACTTTCTTCATCCTCTCCTCTTTCCTCTTCTCCCTCACTTCTCCACACATTTATTCCTCTCTCTCTCTCTCTCTCGCTTTCTACACCAACCATCCTCACTCTCTTTTCTCTTCCTCTTCCACCTCCTCATACACCACCTGCTTCCCCCTCCCCCCCACCCCTCCTCCTGGGTGGGGTCATGACCTATGGTTCGTGTCAGCATGTGTGTGAGCTCGAGACGTGACCCGAGTTGACCCCCAGTGATCCGGGCCGCCTCCATGTCACCCCTGATGACCCCTGACACGACCCATAGTAAACATATGCTGACCTAACCCTGCAGAGAGAGAGAGAGAGAGAGAGAGAGAGAGAGAGAGAGAGAGAGAGAGAGAGAGATCACGTGGTATGTGAGGGTTGTAGTTTGTGTGGTGGTAGGTGTGTGATGGTGGTTGTGTGGTGGTCTGTGTGTTATGGTAGTTGTGTGGTGGTAGGTGTGTGATTGTGGTTGTGTGGTGGTAGGTGCGTGATAGTGGTTGTGTGGTGTGATAATGCCGCTGTAATATCGTGATGTATGGGTGTGTGGTGGTACAGTGTGTGGTGAGTGATAGTGATGGTACAATGTGTGTGTGTGTGTGTGTGTGTGTGT
This sequence comes from Homarus gammarus, assembly GCA_958450375.1. NCBI lineage: Eukaryota > Metazoa > Arthropoda > Malacostraca > Decapoda > Nephropidae > Homarus > Homarus gammarus. The sequence continues at coordinate 152,228 of CAUDMG010001566.1, read as the reverse complement.
GTGTGTGTTGAGACAGTCACCATGAACCATAAAATAATAAAGGTGGGGTTACCTGGGGGATGTGTTACCTGTCGCTCACACCTTGATAACTGCAACATCACCAGGTAGAGCACACACACATACACACACACAGTCTCTCAACATACGAAACCCTCGGTACACAAGGAGGCAACACTATGACCGACACTGCACTAGATATCCTTCACTTCTCAAACTGTTAAGCTCGACACCTATTCCCAGCTGGGTGAACCAAGAATGTCCTGGGATCGAAACTGCGACCTTTAGGGCAAGAGGTGAGCGTTGTATCCACTCGACCGCCGCAGCCCATTGTACACGGCATAAAGTGTCAATAAATAGCGGGCAGACCCTTGTTACCGGGAGGGTGTGGGGAGCGGGGACCCGGCAGGTCTATCATTACGGCTGTCAGTCAGACAGATCCCAGTCCTAGAAGACCTTAAACCTAACCTAACCTAACCTAACCTAACCTCGCTGTTAGGGTCAGGGCCTATGAAGATTACTGTCCTTTAGGATCAGGCCCATGGCTAAGTAAGGTTGGGGCCCAGTCCTCTATCAATGCTACTTCACTTGCTAACAGTGTCGTGTTAGCCGCGTCATCAAGATTAGGTTAGGTTAGGGTAGGTTAGGTTAGGGTCAGCACCATGGTTAGGTTGGGGTAGGTTAGGTTAGGGTCAGCAGCATGGTTAGGTTGGGGTAGGTTAGGTTAGTGTCAGTACCATGGTTTGGTTGGGGTAGGTTAGGTTAGTGTCAGCACCATGGTTAGGTTGGGGTAGGTTAGGTTAGTGTCAGTACCATGGTTAGGTTGGGGTAGGTTAGGTTAGGGTCAGCACCATGGTTAGGTTGGGGTAGGTTAGGTTAGTGTCAGCACCATGGTTACTGTATCAACACTCTCTCTCTCTCTCTCTCTCTCTCTCTCTCTCTCTCCTACACGTCACCCCGTGGTTTACATCATCCCCCGTCACACTATCCCCTCATTATCACCCTTCTCTCTCTCTCTCTCTCTCTCTCTCTCTCTCTCTCTCTCTCTCTCTCTCTCTCTCTCTCTCTCTCTCTCTCCTACACGTCACCCCGTGGTTCACATCATCCCCCGTCACACTATCCCCTCATTATCACCCTTCTCTCTCTCTCTCTCTCTCTCTCTCCTACACGTCACCCCGTGGTTCACATCATCCCCCGTCACACTATCCCCTCATTATCACCCCTCTCTCTCTCTCTCTCCTACACGTCACCCCGTGGTTCACATCATCCCCCGTCACACTATCCCCTCATTATCACCCTTCTCTCTCTCTCTCTCTCTCTCTCTCTCTCCTACACGTCACCCCGTGGTTCACATCATCCCCCGTCACACTATCCCCTCATTATCACCTCTCTCTCTCTCTCTCTCTCTCTCTCTCTCTCTCTCTCCTACACGTCACCCCGTGGTTCACATCATCCCCCGTCACACTATCCCCTCATTATCACCTCTCTCTCTCTCTCTCTCTCCTACACGTCATCCCGTGGTTTACATCATCCCCCGTCACACTATCCCCTCATCATCACCCTTCTCTCTCTCTCTCTCTCTCTCTCTCCTACACATCATCCTCCGTCACACTATCCCCTCATTATCACCCTTCTCTCTCTCTCTCTCTCTCTCTCTCTCCTACACATCATCCTCCGTCACACTATCCCCTCATTATCACCCTTCTCTCTCTCTCTCTCCTACACATCATCCTCCGTCACACTATCCCCTCATTATCACCCTTCTCTCTCTCTCTCTCCTACACATCATCCTCCGTCACACTATCCCCTCATTATCACCCTTCTCTCTCTCTCTCTCTCCTACACATCATCCTCCGTCACACTATCCCCTCATTATCACCCTTCTCTCTCTCTCTCTCTCCTACACATCATCCTCCGTCACACTATCCCCTCATTATCACCCTTCTCTCTCTCTCTCTCCTACACATCATCCTCCGTCACACTATCCCCTCATTATCACCCTTCTCTCTCTCTCTCTCCTACACATCATCCTCCGTCACACTATCCCCTCATTATCACCCTTCTCTCTCTCTCTCTCCTACACATCATCCTCCGTCACACTATCCCCTCATTATCACCCTTCTCTCTCTCTCTCTCTCTCCTACACATCATCCTCCGTCACACTATCCCCTCATTATCACCCTTCTCTCTCTCTCTCTCCTACACATCATCCTCCGTCACACTATCCCCTCATTATCACCCTTCTCTCTCTCTCTCTCTCCTACACATCATCCTCCGTCACACTATCCCCTCATTATCACCCTTCTCTCTCTCTCTCTCTCTCTCTCTCCTACACATCATCCTCCGTCACACTATCCCCTCATTATCACCCTTCTCTCTCTCTCTCTCTCCTACACATCATCCTCCGTCACACTATCCCCTCATTATCACCCTTCTCTCTCTCTCTCTCTCCTACACATCATCCTCCGTCACACTATCCCCTCATTATCACCCTTCTCTCTCTCTCCTACACATCATCCTCCGTCACACTATCCCTCATTATCACCCTCTCTCTCTCTCTCTCCTACACATCATCCTCCGTCACACTATCCCCTCATTATCACCCTTCTCTCTCTCTCTCTCCTACACATCATCCTCCGTCACACTATCCCCTCATTATCACCCTTCTCTCTCTCTCTCTCCTACACATCATCCTCCGTCACACTATCCCCTCATTATCACCCTTCTCTCTCTCTCTCTCTCCTACACATCATCCTCCGTCACACTATCCCCTCATTATCACCCTTCTCTCTCTCTCTCCTCCTACACATCATCCTCCGTCACACTATCCCCTCATTATCACCCTTCTCTCTCTCTCTCTCTCTCTCTCCTACACATCATCCTCCGTCACACTATCCCTCATTATCACCCTTCTCTCTCTCTCTCTCCTACACATCATCCTCCGTCACACTATCCCCTCATTATCACCCTTCTCTCTCTCTCTCTCCTACACATCATCCTCCGTCACACTATCCCCTCATTATCACCCTTCTCTCTCTCTCTCTCCTACACATCATCCTCCGTCACACTATCCCCTCATTATCACCCTTCTCTCTCTCTCTCTCTCCTACACATCATCCTCCGTCACACACTATCACCTCATTATCACCCTTCCTCTCTCTCTCTCTCCTACACATCATCCTCCGTCACACTATCCCCTCATTATCACCTTCTCTCTCTCTCTCTCTCCTACACATCATCCTCCGTCACACTATCCCCTCATTATCACCCTTCTCTCTCTCTCTCTCTCCTACACATCATCCTCCGTCACACTATCCCCTCATTATCACCCTTCTCTCTCTCTCTCTCCTACACATCATCCTCCGTCACACTATCCCCTCATTATCACCCTTCTCTCTCTCTCTCTCCTACACATCATCCTCCGTCACACTATCCCCTCATTATCACCCTTCTCTCTCTCTCTCTCTCTCTCCTACACATCATCCTCCGTCACACTATCCCCTCATTATCACCCTTCTCTCTCTCTCTCTCTCCTACACATCATCCTCCGTCACACTATCCCCTCATTATCACCCTTCTCTCTCTCTCTCTCCTACACATCATCCTCCGTCACACTATCCCTCATTATCACCCTTCTCTCTCTCTCTCTCCTACACATCATCCTCCGTCACACTATCCCCTCATTATCACCCTTCTCTCTCTCTCTCTCCTACACATCATCCTCCGTCACACTATCCCCTCATTATCACCCTTCTCTCTCTCTCTCTCCTACACATCATCCTCCGTCACACTATCCCTCATTATCACCCTTCTCTCTCTCTCTCTCTCCTACACATCATCCTCCGTCACACTATCCCCTCATTATCACCCTTCTCTCTCTCTCTCTCCTACACATCATCTCCGTCACACTATCCCCTCATTATCACCCTTCTCTCTCTCTCTCTCCTACACATCATCCTCCGTCACACTATCCCCTCATTATCACCCTCTCTCTCTCTCTCTCTCCTACACATCATCCTCCGTCACACTATCCCCTCATTATCACCCTTCTCTCTCTCTCTCTCCTACACATCATCCTCCGTCACACTATCCCTCATTATCACCCTTCTCTCTCTCTCTCTCCTACACATCATCCTCCGTCACACTATCCCCTCATTATCACCCTTCTCTCTCTCTCTCTCCTACACATCATCCTCCGTCACACTATCCCCTCATTATCACCCTTCTCTCTCTCTCTCTCCTACACATCATCCTCCGTCACACTATCCCCTCATTATCACCCTTCTCTCTCTCTCTCTCCTACACATCATCCTCCGTCACACTATCCCCTCATATCACCCTTCTCTCTCTCTCTCTCCTACACATCAGCCTCCGTCACACTATCCCCTCATATCACCCTTCTCTCTCTCTCTCTCCTCCTACACATCATCCTCCGTCACCACTATCCCTCATTATCACCCTTCTCTCTCTCTCTCTCCTACACAACATCCTCCGTCACACTATCCCCTCATTATCACCCTTCTCTCTCTCTCTCTCTCCTACACATCATCCTCCGTCACACTATCCCCTCATTATCACCCTTCTCTCTCTCTCTCTCCTACACATCATCCTCCGTCACACTATCCCCTCATTATCACCCTTCTCTCTCTCTCTCTCTCCTACACATCATCCTCCGTCACACTATCCCCTCATTATCACCCTTCTCTCTCTCTCTCTCCTACACATCATCCTCCGTCACACTATCCCCTCATTATCACCCTTCTCTCTCTCTCTCTCTCCTACACATCATCCTCCGTCACACTATCCCTCATTATCACCCTTCTCTCTCTCTCTCTCCTACACATCATCCTCCGTCACACTATCCCCTCATTATCACCTCTCTCTCTCTCTCTCTCCTACACATCATCCTCCGTCACACTATCCCCTCATTATCACCCTTCTCTCTCTCTCTCTCTCCTACACATCATCCTCCGTCACACTATCCCTCATTATCACCCTTCTCTCTCTCTCTCTCTCTCCTACACATCATCCTCCGTCACACTATCCCCTCATTATCACCCTTCTCTCTCTCTCTCTCCTACACATCATCCTCCGTCACACTATCCCCTCATTATCACCCTTCTCTCTCTCTCTCTCCTACACATCATCCTCCGTCACACTATACCCTCATTATCACCCTTCTCTCTCTCTCTCTCCTACACATCATCCTCCGTCACACTATCCCCTCATTATCACCCTTCTCTCTCTCTCTCTCCTACACATCATCCTCCGTCACACTATCCCTCATTATCACCCTTCTCTCTCTCTCTCTCCTACACATCATCCTCCGTCACACTATCCCCTCATTATCACCCTTCTCTCTCTCTCTCTCTCCTACACATCATCCTCCGTCACACTATCCCCTCATTATCACCCTTCTCTCTCTCTCTCTCCTACACATCATCCTCCGTCACACTATCCCCTCATATCACCCTTCTCTCTCTCTCTCTCCTACACATCATCCTCCGTCACACTATCCCCTCATTATCACCACTTCTCTCTCTCTCTCTCCTACACATCATCCTCCGTCACACTATCCCCTCATTATCACCCTTCTCTCTCTCTCTCTCCTACACATCATCCTCCGTCACACTATCCCCTCATTATCACCCTTCTCTCTCTCTCTCTCACTCTCCTACACATCATCCTCCGTCACACTATCCCCTCATTATCACCCTTCTCTCTCTCTCTCTCCTACACATCATCCTCCGTCACACTATCCCCTCATTATCACCCTTCTCTCTCTCTCTCTCCTACACATCATCCTCCGTCACACTATCCCCTCATTATCACCCTTCTCTCTCTCTCTCTCCTACACATCATCCTCCGTCACACTATCCCCTCATTATCACCCTTCTCTCTCTCTCTCTCCAACACATCATCTCCGTCCACACTATCCCCTCATTATCACCCTTCTCTCTCTCTCTCTCTCCTACACATCATCCTCCGTCACACTATCCCCTCATTATCACCTTCTCTCTCTCTCTCTCTCCTACACATCATCCTCCGTCACACTATCCCCTCATTATCACCCTTCTCTCTCTCTCTCTCTCCTACACATCATCCTCCGTCACACTATCCCCTCATTATCACCCTTCTCTCTCTCTCTCTCCTACACATCATCCTCCGTCACACTATCCCCTCATTATCACCCTTCTCTCTCTCTCTCTCCTACACATCATCCTCCGTCACACTATCCCCTCATTATCACCCTTCTCTCTCTCTCTCCTACACATCATCCTCCGTCACACTATCCCCTCATTATCACCCTTCTCTCTCTCTCTCTCTCTCTCCTACACATCATCCTCCGTCACACTATCCCCTCATTATCACCCTTCTCTCTCTCTCTCTCCTACCACATCATCCTCCGTCACACTATCCCCTCATTATCACCCTTCTCTCTCTCTCTCACTCACACCTACACATCATCCTCCGTCACACTATCCCCTCATTATCACCCTTCTCTCTCTCTCTCTCTCCTACACATCATCCTCCGTCACACTATCCCCTCATTATCACCCTTCTCTCTCTCTCTCTCTCCTAATGTGCTTTTAATGTATTGTCTTCATTCTCTCTATTATTATTCTATTTCCCTTCTACGTAAACCTACATATCCATCACTGTGTCTGCCAGTGTCTGCCAGTAATACACAGAGAGCACCTGACCCATCACTGTGTCTGCCAGTGTCTGCCAGTAATACACAGAGAGCACCTGACCCATCACTGTGTCTGCCAGTACCACACAGACAGTACCTAACCCATCACTGTGTCTGCCAGTAACATACAGACAGTACCTGACCCATCACTGTGTCTGTCAGTGTCTGCCAGTAATACACAGAGAGCACCTGACCCATCACTGTGTCTGCCAGTGTCTGCCAGTACCACACAGACAGTACCTAACCCATCACTGTGTCTGCCAGTGTCTGCCAGTAACATACAGACAGTACCTGACCCATCACTGTGTCTGTCAGTGTGTGCCAGTACTACACAGACAGTACCTAACCCATCATTGTGTCTGCCAGTGTCTGCCAGTAACACAGCCAGGTCACCACGAGGACTCTTAAAAGCTCGTTGGCTAAAGTTTGTTCACACATGGCGGCGTAACAACACAACTTTATACTCAACTAACTACTTCACCCAACAGACTATTTCACTCAGCTAACTACTTCACTCAGCTAACTACTTCACTCAACTAACTACTTCACTCAACTAACTACTTCACCCAACTAACTACTTCACTCAACTAACTACTTCACTCAGCTAACTACTTCACCCAACTAACTACTTCACTCAACTAACTACTTCACCCAACTAACTACTTCACTCAGCTAACTACTTCACTCAGCTAACTACTTCACTCAACTAACTACTTCACTCAACTAACTACTTCACTCAGCTAACTACTTCACTCAACTAACTACTTCACCCAACTAACTACTTCATTCAACTAACTACTTCACTCAGCTAATTACTTCACTCAGCTAACTACTTCACCCAACTAACTACTTCACTCAACTAACTACTTCACTCAACTAACTACTTTACTCTCCTAACTACTTCACTCAACTAACTACTTCACTCAACTAACTACATCACTCAACTAACTACTTCACTCAGCTAACTGCTTCACTCAACTAACTGCTTCACTCAACTAACTACTTCACTCAACTAACTACATCACTCAACTAACTACTTCACTCAGCTAACTGCTTCACTCAACTAACTGCTTCACTCAACTAACTGCTTCACTCAACTAACTACTTCACTCATAACAAAATTACAATAAAAATAACCTCCATAATGGCGTCAAGTTTACACCGAAACTCAACTGGATATTTTTACTTAACTCCAAGTTTGTGGATAATGAACTGATGGTGAACCTCAGTGTAATAATAATAATAATAATAATAATAATAATAATAATAATAATAATAGAAGAAGAAGAAGAAGAAGAAGAAGAAGAAGAAGATGATTACAGATAACAATAATAAGAGGAGGACGAGGAAGCTGACAGGTCACGTGATCACTAACAATAACGGATAAATGGTTGCCCCTCGTGTACGAGGATGGCCGCCCCAAAGGCCATCTAGGCGTGAATTTGTTTAAGGTGTAGAAGCTGTCGCCAACACAACAACAACACCCTGAGTTAACGAGCTGCATGACCCAGTGTCAAGGAATAGTCCGAGAAGACCGGACAACTCGCCAACTGCACTGGCTAACCATTAACCCATGATCCGCAAATCGTTTAACATCCAGGTCCCCAATTACTGCTGGGTAGACAGAGGCAAATGGCGTAATGAAACCTGCCCATAGTTTCACCCTGCCCGGGGATCGAACCCGGGTCCACTCGCTTGCGAGGCGAGCATGCTGACCATTACACCACAGGTCGCCATCATCTGTCACCCCTGTATCTACTTTACACACACACACACACACATATATATATATATATATATATATATATATATATATATAATATATATATATATATATATATATATATATTGAACGTACACACACACGTACACGGAACCAACGTACACACAGTCGCGGTCATCAGCAGCCGACGACTTTTTGCTTCCGTGTGTTGCTTGAGTCCTGAGCCGCGTAATGACAGTTACTCACCACCAGGGCGGGGCCAGGCACGCCACCTACCGCCCCCACCACAACCACCACCGCGGGCACCACAGTCACAACCACCACCACAACAACAACCATCTCACCACCAGGGCGGGGCCAGGCACGCCACCTACCACCCCCACCACAACCACCACCGCGGGCACCACAGTCACAACCACCACCACAACAACAACCATCTCACCACCAGGCCTGGGCCAGGCACGCCACCTACCACCCCCACCACAACCACCACCGCGGGCACCACAGTCACAACCACCACCACAACAACAACCATCTCACCACCAGGCCTGGCAGCACCTACCACCACGGGGCACAAGCAACACACACCAACCTCACCACAGCCTGGGCAGCAGCACCTACCACCACCCCAGGCACCACAGTCACAACACCACCACAACAACAACCATCTCACCACCAGCCTGGGCCAGGCACGCCACCTACCACCCCCACCACACACCACCGCGGGCACCACAGTCAAACCCACACAACAACAACCATCTCACCACCAGCTGGCCAGGCACGCCACCTACCACCCCCACCACAACCACCACCGCGGGCACCACAGTCACAACCACCACCACAACAACAACCATCTCACCACCAGGCCTGGGCCAGGCACGCCACCTACCGCCCCCACCACAACCACCACGATCACCAGCACCAGCACCACCACAGCCATAACCATCTCACCACCAGGGCGGAGCCAGGCACGCCACCTACCGCCCCCACCATAATCTCCACCACCTCTCCACCACGGCGGGGCCAGGCACGTCACCTCACGCCCCTACCACCACCAAAACCACCACCACAACCAACACCATCTCGCCACCAGGGCGAGGCCAGGCACGCCACCTACCTCCCCCACCACAACCAGCACCGCCCCCACCATAATCTCCACCACCTCTCCACCAGGGTGGAGCCAAGCACGCAACGTCACTCCATCGCCACCACCATAACCTTCCCTTCCATCTCACCTGTGCATTGTCTCTCACACACACACACACACACACACCACAGACAGTCACACACAGACACACACACACACACACCACAGACAGTCACACACAGACACACACACACACACACACCACAGACAGTCACACCAAGATGGGACCACTCTGCTTCCTTATGCTCATCAATGATGCCCTAAGAGAAACCCCTGCTCGCTGGAAATATGTCGACGACTCCACCATTGGGATCAGCGTCAACAATTCTGCTCCCAACTATACCGCCCTTCAGGATTTATTGAACAGTCTCCAAAACTGGGCTACCAACAACCATGTCACCATCAACCATACCAAGACCATGGTTATGCACATCAACCTCTCCTCCGACATTGTCCCACCTCCTTCCATTACTCTAGGTCCGAACACACTCCAGGTCGTAGATTCCACGAAGCTCCTCGGCGTCACCATAGACAACAAACTAAATTGGAAACCACACGTCAATGAAGTTGTCAAATCCTCCAGTTTCCGTCTCCACCTCCTCCGCCGACTCAAGTCCCTCGGAGTTCCTGCACACGAGCTCCTCAGTGTTTACACAACATTCATACTTCCCAAGCTCACCTATGCCTCCCCCACCTGGTCTTCCTCCCTAAATGCCACACAACGTAAACACCTAGAAAAAGTGCAAAAGAGGGCATGCAAGATTATTCTCTCCTCCTCCTACTCCACATATCAAGAAGCGCTCAACACACTGACCCTTTCGACTCTCACTGACCATCACCACGACCTCATCTGCAAATTTGGTAAGAAGCTTCTACACCATCCCCGACACCGGCTCCTACTACCACCCGAGGTCCCTTGTCCGAGAATTGCTGTTCGACACCACAACCGCATCCAGCCCATACGTGCACGAACTGATCGCTATAAGAACAGCCCAGTCCCAACCATTGTAAAAATTATCAATAACTTGTAATACTGTAACACTGTCACTACGTTGAATTGAACTGTAGTTTGAGCTTTTCCCCATCTAAGTTATTATATGTCTTATTTGTGTCACTTATGTTACTTGTATATTATTTGTAATTCGTAACCCATTCCCCAAATATGTAACTGTATATTTTCAGCCTTCTGGCTGCCAAGCTCTTTCAATAAACCGTTAATTATTATTATTATTATTATTATTATTACACCACACACACACACCACCACACACACACACCACCACACACACACCACACACACACACACACCACACACACACACACCACACACACACACACACACACACACACACACACAACACCACAGACAGTCACACACACACACACACACACACACACACACACACACACACACACACAGACACACACACACACCACAGACAGTCACACACAGACACACACACACACACACACCACAGACAGTCACACACACACACACACACACACACACACACACACACACCACACCACACACACACACACACACACACACACACCACACACACACACACACACACACACACAACACACACACACCACACCACAGACAGTCACACACAGACACACACACACACACACACACACACCACACACACACACACACACCACAGAGTCACACACACACACACACACCACAGACAGTCACACACAGACACACACACACACACACACACAGACACACACACAGACACACACACACACACCACAGACAGTCACACACACACACACACACACACACACACACACACCACAGACAGCACACACACACACACACACACACACACACACACCACAGACAGTCACACACACACACACACACACACACACACACACACACACACACACACACACACACACACACACACACACACCACAGACAGTCACACACAGATAAACAGTCAGACATACTATAGACAGGCTGAAAGACAGACAGACAGACAGACAGGCAGACAGACAGACGAAGACACAACCACAAACAGACAGACAGACTCTCACACACATACATTTAATTAAACACAATCAGGTGCAGCATCAGGGCGGACGGGCGTCAAACGACATCGTCCAGGGATCTCATTACAACCTAGGTGAAGGTGATCCCCGGTGCCCCTCCCGCCACCTGCCTCCTAGAACAGGTGAGTGAGGGGCCACCTTACACACACACACACCTTCCAACACCGGCCGCCTATTACAGGTGAGTGAGGGGCCACCTTACACACACACCTTCCTCCAACACCTGCCGCCTATTACAGGTGAGTGAGGGGCCACCTTACACACACACACACACCTTCCTCCAACACCTGCCGCCTATTACAGGTGAGTGAGGGGCCACCTTACACACACACCTTCCTCCAACACCTGCCGCCTATTACAGGTGAGTGAGGGGCCACCTTACACACACACACCTTCCTCCAACACCTGCCTCCTAGAACAGGTGAGTGAGGGGCCACCTTACACACACACCTTCTTCCAACACCTGCCGCCTATTACAGGTGAGTGAGGGGCCACCTTACACACACACCTTCCTCCAACACCTGCCGCTTATTACAGGTGAGTGAGGGGCCACCTTACACACACACCTTCCTCCAACACCTGCCGCCTATTACAGGTGAGTGAGGGGCGACCTTACACACACACACACACCTTCCTCCAACACCTGCCGCCTATTACAGGTGAGTGAGGGGCCACCTTACACACACACCTTCCTCCAACACCTGCCGCCTATTACAGGTGAGTGAGGGGCCACCTTACACACACACCTTCCTCCAACACCTGCCGCCTATTGCAGGTGAGTGAGGGGCCACCTTACACACACACACACCTTCCTCCAACACCTGCCGCCTATTACAGGTGAGTGAGGGGCCACCTTACACACACACCTTCCTCCAACACCTGCCGCCTATTACAGGTGAGTGAGGGGCCACCTTACACACACACCTTCCTCCAACACCTGCCGCCTATTACAGGTGAGTGAGGGGCCACCTTACACACACACCTTCCTCCAACACCTGCCGCCTATTACAGGTGAGTGAAGGGCCACCTTACACACACACCTTCCTCCAACACCTGCCGTCTATTACAGGTGAGTGAGGGGCCACCTTACACACACACCTTCCTCCAACACCTGCCGCCTATTACAGGTGAGTGAAGCGCCACCGTACACACACACCTCCTCCAACACCTGCCTCCTAGACAGGTGAGTGAGGGGCCACCTTACACACACACCTCCTCCAACACCTGCCGTCTATTACAGGTGAGTGAGGGGCCACCTTACACACACACCTTCCTCCAACACCTGCCGCCTATTACAGGTGAGTGAGGGGCCACCTTACACACACACCTTCCTCCAACACCTGCCTCCTATTACAGGTGAGTGAGGGGCCACCTTACACACACACCTTCCTCCAACACCTGCCGTCTATTACAGGTGAGTGAGGGGCCACCTTACACACACACACCTTCCTCCAACACCTGCCGCTTATTACAGGTGCGTGAGGGGCGACCTTACACACACACACCTTCCTCCAACACCTGCCGCCTATTACAGGTGAGTGATGGGCCACCTTACACACACACCTTCCTCCAACACCTGCCGTCTATTGCAGGTGAGTGAAGGGCCACCTTACACACACACCTTCCTCCAACACCTGCCGTCTGTTACAGGTGAGTGAGGGGCCACCTTACACACACACACACCTTCCTCCAACACCTGCCGCCTATTACAGGTGAGTGAAGGGCCACCTTACACACACACCTTCCTCCAACACCTGCCGCCTATTACAGGTGAGTGAAGGGCCACCTTACACACACACCTTCCTCCAACACCTGCCGTCTATTACAGGTGAGTGAGGGGCCACCTTACACACACACCTTCCTCCAATACCTGCCTCCTATTACAGGTGAGTGAAGGGCCACCTTATACACACACACCTTCCTCCAACACCTGCCGCCTATTACAGGTGAGTGAGGGGCCACCTTACACACACACCTTCCTCCAACACCTGCCGCCTATTACAGGTGAGTGAGGGGCCACCTTACACACACACACACCTTCCTCCAACACCTGCCGCTTATTACAGGTGAGTGAGGGGCCACCTTACACACACACACCTTCCTCCAACACCTGCCGCCTATTACAGGTGAGTGAGGGGCCACCTTACACACACACACCTTCCTCCAACACCTGACGCCTATTACAGGTGAGTGAGGGGCCACCTTACACACACACCTTCCTCCAACACCTGCCGCCTATTGCATGTGAGTGAGGGGCCACCTTACACACACACCTTCCTCCAACACCTGCCGCCTATTACAGGTGAGTGAGGGGCCACCTTACACACACACCTTCCTCCAACACCTGCCGCCTATTACAGGTGAGTGAGGGGCCACCTTACACACACACCTTCCTCCAACACCTGCCGCCTATTGCAGGTGAGTGAGGGGCCACCTTACACACACACCTTCCTCCAATACCTGCCGCCTATTACAGGTGAGTGAGGGGCCACCTTACACCACACACACACACCTTCCTCCAACACCTGCCGCCTATTACAGGTGAGTGAGGGGTCACCTTACACCACACACATACCTTCCTCCAACACCTGCCGCCTATTACAGGTGAGTGAGGGGTCACCTTACACACACGCATACCTTCCTCCAACACCTGCCGCCTATTACAGGTGAGTGAGGGGTCACCTTACACCACACACACATACCTTCCTCCAACACCTGCCGCCTATTACAGGTGAGTGAGGGGTCACCTTACACCACACACACATACCTTCCTCCAACACCTGCCGCCTATTACAGGTGAGTGAGGGGTCACCTTACACACACACATACCTTCCTCCAACACCTGCCGCCTATTACAGGTGAGTGAGGGGTCACCTTACACCACACACACATACCTTCCTCCAACACCTGCCGCCTATTACAGGTGAGTGAGGGGTCACCTTACACCACACACACACACCTTCCTCCAATACCTGCCGCCTATTACAGGTGAGTGAGGGACCACCTTACACACACACACACCTTCCTCCAACACCTGCCGCCTATTACAGGTGAGTGAGGGGCCACCTTACACACACACATACCTTCCTCCAACACCTGCCGCCTATTACAGGTGAGTGAGGGGCCACCTTACACACACACACACCTTCCTCCAACACCTGCCGCCTATTGCAGGTGAGTGAGGGGCCACCTTACACACACACCTTCCTCCAACACCTGCCGCCTATTACAGGTGAGTGAGGGGTCACCTTACACACACACCTTCCTCCAACACCTGCCGCCTATTACAGGTGAAGAGTCATACTCCAAGGACAGGGTCGCTGTCTCACTGCTAAAAGACCTGAATAAAAGAGAAGCGACTCTATCACTAAGCTCTTTGAAAAACAGGTCCTTCCTCCACCACCCCACACACCTGTATCCTCTACCCCACACACCTGTATCCTCTACCCCACACACCTGTATCCTCTACCCCACACACCTGCCTCCTCCCACACACGTGCCTCTTCCCCACACACCTGCCTATTCTCACATACCTGCCTCTGCCCACACACTTGTCTCTTCCCCATACACCTGTCCCTTCCCCCACACCTGTTCTCTCCCACACACCTGCCTGTTCCCCACACACCTGTCCCCTTCCAGAAACCTGTCTCCTCCCCCACATACCTGCCTCTTCCCGACACACCTGCCTCTTCCCCACACACCTGCCTCTTCCCCACACACCTGTCTCTTCCCACACACTTGCGTCTTCCCCACACACCTGCCTCTTCCCACAAACCTGCCTCTTCCCCACACACCTGCCTCTTCCCCACACACCTGCCTCTACCTACAAACCTGCCTCTTCCCCACACACCTGCATCATCCCCACACACCTGCCTCTTCCCCACACACCTGCCTCTTCCCCACACACCTGCCTCTACCCACAAACCTGTCTCCTCCCCACACACCTGCCTCTTCCCCACACATCTGATGGTAAATTCTTTGGTCGTAACATAATTTAGCGAAAAGAAGTTTATGAAAATATTGAAGAGTGTTGTTGTTGTTGTTGTCGAGGTTGATGTTATAGTCGTAGTTGTTGTTTTTGTTATTGTTATTATTGTTTTTGATACTGATGCAGTAACTGTTGTTGTAGTAGGAGTTGTAGTTGTTGTGGTAACTCTGGTAGTAATCGAGTTGTTATTCTTGTTGTTGTAGCAGTAATTGTTGTGGTTGTGGTAGTTGTAGTGATAGTGATTGTCGTAGGTACGTGTATATATATAAGCAACCATCACTGACCACAGTAATTTAATATATGTCTGTCTGTCTGTTTCAGTCCTAATGGCTGGGGTTGGGTTAGGTTAGGTAAGACATTTTTACATTATTCTTTCCTTCGTTTATTTTATTCCTCCCTTCCTCATTTTCCTTCCTCCCTCCTTCCCTCTCTTCCTTCCTATTTCTTCTTCGCTCTTCGTCTTCCTCTTTATCTTCTTCCTGCCTCTCTACCTTCCTCCTCCTTTCCCTCCTTCGTCTTTTCTCTCCTTCCTTTTTACTATCCACCAACTTCAGTCCTGCCATGTTGTTTCCCTGTGTGTGTGTGTGTGTGTGTGTGTGTGTGTGAATACTGTACTGCAGGAGATGAGATATTAAAGATATGAAGAAATGTATGTATGTACTGTATGTATGTATGTATGTATGTATGTATGTGTGTATGTATGTATGTATGTACTGTATGTATGTATGTATGTATGTATGTTATACTAAATATAGTTAATTGTCAATTAAGCCACAAAAACCAAGTGGATTTTGTCGCTGAAAAGGTACAACTGTTTTTATTGATAATAGGTCCATGATAACAAATTATACCTTAGGTTAGGTTAGGGTAGGGTAGGTTAGGATAGGGTAGGGTAGGTTAGCTCAGGTTAGGTTAGGTTAGGTCAGGTTAGATCAGGTTAGGTTAGGTTAGGGTTTGTATGAAACTATTCATTTATATGTATTTTCATGATCTACAGTATATGATCCTTTATGGCCAGTCATAAGTTTCCAAAAATTTTAAATATTGTACATAGAAATTGTCGCTAATTGGCAAATATGCTTAGCTAGTGTTATATATATATATATATATATATATATATATATATATATATATATATATATATATATATATATATATATATATATACACCTGCAGCCGGTGACTTTTTTTTTGAGAAATAAGAGGTGAAGGAAGATTAGAGGTGGTGGAAGGAAGTTATAGTTCAGAAATTGAAGAAATTTAGGAGGCGGGGGGCTGACCGTCTAGCTAAGCTAATAGTGTGTTAGGGTTGTGTCATGGGTTAGTTATTGTCTGTCGGTCCAGGCACTAGACAGCCTACCCTATATGGGTGTTTTAAGGGCCTTATTTCCCATGACAATCACTGGTGGACCAAGTAAGTCTCTCCTCCCCCCCAGGTTGGTTCAGCCGGGCAGTAGAGGGGGAGACCACCCAGCCAGTGAGTGTCACCCAGGTGGTGTGATGTGAGTCTCCCAGTGCGTACACATCTTCCTGGCGGCTTGCACACACACACACACACACACACACACACACACACATACACTACCGAGGGAGGGAAGACTCAGGTAGTGGGGAGAGAGATAAAGAGAGAGTGTAAGAGTGAGAGGCGACACTCACCACCACACGTAGAGGACCACTTACACTATACTTATGTGTTGTAGTGGTGAGGGGGAGAGAGGCGATAGAGGTAGGTAGAGAGGGAAGGAGGGAGGGAGTGTGATGATTGGATGGAGGGAGGTAGTGAAAGGTTGGGAGATAGATGGGAGGAGAGGAGAGGATGAGGATGATGATGATGATGATGATGGTGGAGATGATCGTGATGATGATGATGGTGGTGATGATGATGATGGCGGAGATGATGATGATGATGATGCGGAGATGATGTTGATGATGATGATGATGATGGTGGTGATGATGATGATGATGGCGGAGATGATGATGATGATGATGATGATGGTGGTGGTGATGATGATGATGATGGCGGAGATGATGTTGATGATGGTGGTGATGATGATGGCGGAGATGATGGTGGTGATGATGATGGCGGAGATGATGTTGATGATGGTGGTGATGATGATGGCGGAGATGATGGTGGTGATGATGATGGCGGAGATGATGTTGATGTTGATGATGATGATGATGATGGTGATGGTGATGATGATGGTGATGATGATGATGATGGCGGAGATGATGATAATAATGATAATGTTCCTGATGATGATGATGATGGTGCTGGCGGAGATGATGATGATGGTGATGATGATGATGGTGCTGGCGGAGATGATGATGATGGTGATGATGCCGGAGATGATGATGATGATGGCGGACATGATGATGATAATAATGATAATGTTCCTGATGAAGATGATGATGGCAGAGATGATGATGATGAAGATAGTGGTGATGATGATGATGATAGTGGTGATGATGATGATGATGATGATGATGATAGTGGTGGTGGTGGTGATGATGATGATGATAGTGGTGGTGATGATGACGATGATGATGATGGCGGAGATGATGATGACGATGATGGCGGAGATGATGATGATGGCGGAGATGATGATGATGGCGGAGATGATGATGATGGCGGAGATGATGATGATGGCGGAGATGATGATGATAATGATGATGATGATGGCGGACATGATGATGGTGATGATGATGATGGCGGAGATGATGATGAAGATGATGATGACGATGATGATGGTGATGATGGCGGACATGATGATAATAATGATAATGTTGGTGATGATGATGATGGTGATGATGATGGTGATGATGATGATGACGATGATGATGACGATGATGATGATCATGGTGATGGTGATGATGATGACGATGATCATGGCGGAGATGATAATAATGATAATGTTCCTGATGATGATGATGATGGCGGAGATGATGATGGTGATAATGGTGATGATGCCGGAGATGATGATGATGATGGCGGACATGATGATGATAATAATGATGATGATGATGGTGATGATGATTATGATGGCGGAGATGATGATGATGGCGATGATGATGATGGCGGAGATGATGATGATGATGGCGGAGATGATGATGATGGCGGAGATGATGATGATGGTGGAGATGATGATGATGGCGGAGATGATGATGATGGCGGAGATGATGATAACAATGAAAATGTTCCTGATGATGATGATGATGGCGGAGATGATGATGATGAAGATGATGATGACGATGATGATGGCGGAGATGATGATGATGAAGATGATGATGATGACGATGATGATGGCGGAGATGATGATGATGATGATGATGATAATGACGATGATGGCGGAGATGACGATGATGATGATAATGTTCCTGATGATGATGATGATGATGATGATGGCGGAGATGATGCTAATAATGATAATGTTCCTGATGATGATGATGATGATGATGATGATAATGTTCCTGATGATGATGATGATGATGATGATGGCGGAGATGATGCTAATAATGATAATGTTCCTGATGATGATGATGATGATGATGATGGCGGAGATGATGCTAATAATGATAATGTTCCTGATGATGATGATGATGATGATGATGATAATGTTCCTGATGATGATAATGATGATGGCGGGCATCATGATAATAATGATAATGTTCCTGATGATGATGATGATGGCGGATATGATGATAATACTGATAATGTTCCTGATGATGATGATGATGATGATGATGGCGGAGATGATGCTAATAATGATAATGTTCCTGATGATGATGATGATGATGATGATGATAATGTTCCTGATGATGATAATGATGATGGCGGGCATCATGATAATAATGATAATGTTCCTGATGATGATGATGATGATGATGGCGGATATGATGATAATACTGATAATGTTCCTGATGATGATGATGATGATGATGATGGCGGAGATGATGCTAATAATGATAATGTTCCTGATGATGATGATGATGATGATGGCGGATATGATGCTAATAATGATAATGTTCCTGATGATGATGATGATGATGGCGGAGATGATGATAATACTGATAATGCTCCTGATGATGATGATGATGATGATGATGATGATAATGATGATGATGATGGCGGAGATGATGATGGCGGACACGATGATAATAATGATAATGTTCCTGATGATGATGATGATGATGATGATAATGATGATGATGATAGCGGAGATGATGATGATGGCGGACACGACGATAATAATGATAATGTTACTGATGATGATGATGATGATAATGATGATGATGATGGCGGAGATGATGATGGCGGACACGATGATAATAATGATAATGTTACTGATGATGATGATGATGATGATGATAATGATGATGATGATGGCGGAGATGATGATGGCGGACACGATGATAATAATGATAATGTTGCTGATGATGATGATGATGGCGGACACGACGATAATAATGATAATGTTCCTGATGATGATGATGATAATGATGATGATGATGGCGGAGATGATGATGGCGGACACGATGATAATAATGATAATGTTCCTGATGATGATGATGATAATGATGATGATGATGGCGGAGATGATGATGGCGGACACGATGATAATAATGATAATGTTCCTGATGATGATGATGGCGGAGATGATGATGATGGCGGACACGACGATAATAATGATAATGTTACTGATGATGATGACAGAGTGGCTGAAGAGAGAAAGAAATGTGGGAGAGAAGGGAGAGAGGTATGGAATGGGGGGGAGTGAAAGGAGGTGGGGGAGGGAAGGGGGGAGGTGAGGGAAGGGGAGGGTAGGGGAGAGAAAGAAGGGGAGGGGAAGAGAGAGAAGGGAGGGAAGGGAGGGGAAGAAAATGAGTTTGGCGAGAAAGGAAAAAGATATGGAAGAATAGGTGAGACTGGGGAAGAAGCCAGAGGGGAAACTGAGGAGAGGGGAGAGGGGGAGAGGGAGATGGGAGAGTGGCTTCTCCTAGCACGGAGTTTGATGTAATTAAGAAGTAAAACCCAGAAGGCATCTAATCTTGTTGAGTTGTTCCCCTCAACTCTCACATCTCACTCCTCTTCCCTCATCTCTCCTTCCTCACCTCTCACCCCACCTCTCCCCTCACCACTTTCCCTTTTCACTCACTCCCCTCAGCTTTCAACTCAACTCTCTCTCTCTCGCTCTCTCTCTCTCTCCTCTTCTCTCACCGCTTCTCCCATCCCCTTCAAGCTCCCTCCCTCCTCCTCCTTCTTTCCTCTTCCTCCCGATACCTTCCTTCCCCTCTTCCTCCTATCCTTCACTCTCCCCTCTTCCTCCTTTCCTTCACTCTCCCCTCTTCTCTCCTCATGCTTTAACGCTCACCACTCACCCCCCCCCAGCTCCCTCTCTTCTCCCCTTCCCTCTCACTCTCTCCCTTTCCCTTCTAGGCTTCCCTCTCTCCCCTCATCGTTCCTACAATTCCCAATCATCTCACCCTTGTGCATATACTTCCCCTCACACATGAACTATACTTCCCCTCACACATGAACTATACTTCCCCTCACACATGAACTATACTTCCCCTCACACATGAACTATACTTCCCCTCACACATGAACTATACTTCCCCTCACACGTGAACTATACTTCCCCTCACACGTGAACTATACTTCCCCTCACACGTGAACTATACTTCCCCTCACACGTGAACTATACTTCCCCTCACACATGAACTATACTTCCCCTCACACGTGAACTATACTTCCCCTCACACATGAACTATACTTCCCCTCACACGTGAACTATACTTCCCCTCACACGTGAACTATACTTCCCCTCACACGTGAACAATACTTCCCCTCACACGTGAACTATACTTCCCCTCACACATGAACTATACTTCCCCTCACGTGTGAACTATACTTCCCCTCACACATGAACTATACTTCCCCTCACGTGTGAACTATACTTCCCCTCACGTGTGAACTATACTTCCCCTCACACATGAACTACAGTATACTTCCCCTCACACGTGAACTATACTTCCCCTCACACGTGAACTATACTTCCCCTCACAGGTGAACTATACTTCCCCTCACACATGAACTATACTTCCCCTCACACATGAACTATACTTCCCCTCACACGTGAACTATACTTCCCCTCACACGTGAACTATACTTCCCCTCACACATGAACTATACTTCCCCTCACACATGAACTATACTTCCCCTCACAGGTGAACTATACTTCCCCTCACAGGTGAACTATACTTCCCCTCACAGGTGAACTATACTTCCCCTCACAGGTGAACTATACTTCCCCTCACACGTGAACTATACTTCCCCTCACACGTGAACTATACTTCCCCTCACACGTGAACTATACTTCCCCTCACACATGAACTATACTTCCCCTCACAGGTGAACTATACTTCCCCTCACACATGAACTATACTTCCCCTCACACGTGAACTATACTTCCCCTCACACATGAACTATACTTCCCCTCACACATGAACTATACTTCCCCTCACAGGTGAACTATACTTCCCCTCACACATGAACTATACTTCCCCTCACACGTGAACTATACTTCCCCTCACACATGAACTATACTTCCCCTCACACGTGAACTATACTTCCCCTCACGTGAACTATACTTCCCCTCAAAGGTGAACTATACTTCCCCTCACACATGAACTATACTTCCCCTCACACATGAACTATACTTCCCCTCAAAGGTGAACTATACTTCCCCTCACACATGAACTATACTTCCCCTCACACGTGAACTATACTTCCCCTCACAGGTGAACTATACTTCCCCTCACACGTGAACTATACTTCCCCTCACACGTGAACTATACTTCCCCTCACACGTGAACTATACTTCCCCTCACAGGTGAACTATACTTCCCCTCACACATGAACTATACTTCCCCTCACACGTGAACTATACTTCCCCTCACACATGAACTATACTTCCCCTCACACGTGAACTATACTTCCCCTCACACATGAACTATACTTCCCCTCACACATGAACTATACTTCCCCTCACAGGTGAACTATACTTCCCCTCACACATGAACTATACTTCCCCTCAAAGGTGAACTATACTTCCCCTCACACATGAACTATACTTCCCCTCAAAGGTGAACTATACTTCCCCTCACACGTGAACTATACTTCCCCTCAAAGGTGAACTATACTTCCCCTCACACATGAACTATACTTCCCCTCACAGGTGAACTATACTTCCCCTCACACGTGAACTATACTTCCCCTCACACGTGAACTATACTTCCCCTCACACGTGAACTATACTTCCCCTCAAAGGTGAACTATACTTCCCCTCACACGTGAACTATACTTCCCCTCACAGGTGAACTATACTTCCCCTCACAGGTGAACTATACTTCCCCTCACACGTGAACTATACTTCCCCTCACACGTGAACTATACTTCCCCTCACACGTGAACTATACTTCCCCTCACAGGTGAACTATACTTCCCCTCACACGTGAACTATACTTCCCCTCACACATGAACTATACTTCCCCTCACAGGTGAACTATACTTCCCCTCACACATGAACTATACTTCCCCTCACAGGTGAACTATACTTCCCCTCACACGTGAACTATACTTCCCCTCACACGTGAACTATACTTCCCCTCACACGTGAACTATACTTCCCCTCACAGGTGAACTATACTTCCCCTCACAGGTGAACTATACTTCCCCTCACACGTGAACTATACTTCCCCTCACAGGTGAACTATACTTCCCCTCACACGTGAACTATACTTCCCCTCAAAGGTGAACTATACTTCCCCTCACACATGAACTATACTTCCCCTCACACGTGAACTATACTTCCCCTCACACATGAACTATACTTCCCCTCACACATGAACTATACTTCCCCTCACACGTGAACTATACTTCCCCTCAAAGGTGAACTATACTTCCCCTCACACATGAACTATACTTCCCCTCACACGTGAACTATACTTCCCCTCACACATGAACTATACTTCCCCTCACACATGAACTATACTTCCCCTCACACGTGAACTATACTTCCCCTCACACGTGAACTATACTTCCCCTCACACATGAACTATACTTCCCCTCACACATGAACTATACTTCCCCTCACACATGAACTATACTTCCCCTCACACATGAACTATACTTCCCCTCACACATGAGCTATACTTCCCCTCACAGGTGAACTATACTTCCCCTCACACATGAGCTATACTTCCCCTCACACGTTAACTATACTTCCCCTCACACGTGAACTATACTTCCCCTCACACGTGAACTATACTTCCCCTCACACGTGAACTATACTTCCCCTCACACATGAACTATACTTCCCCTCACACATGAACTATACTTCCCCTCACACGTGAACTATACTTCCCCTCACACATGAACTATACTTCCCCTCACACGTGAACTATACTTCCCCTCACACGTGAACTATACTTCCCCTCACAGGTGAACTATACTTCCCCTCACACGTGAACTATACTTCCCCTCAAAGGTGAACTATACTTCCCCTCACACGTGAACTATACTTCCCCTCACACATGAACTATACTTCCCCTCAAAGGTGAACTATACTTCCCCTCACACGTGAACTATACTTCCCCTCACACATGAACTATACTTCCCCTCACACGTGAACTATACTTCCCCTCACACGTGAACTATACTTCCCCTCACACGTGAACTATACTTCCCCTCACACATGAACTATACTTCCCCTCAAAGGTGAACTATACTTCCCCTCACACATGAACTATACTTCCCCTCACACATGAGCTATACTTCCCCTCACACGTTAACTATACTTCCCCTCACACGTGAACTATACTTCCCCTCACACGTGAACTATACTTCCCCTCACACATGAACTATACTTCCCCTCACACATGAGCTATACTTCCCCTCACACGTTAACTATACTTCCCCTCACACGTGAACTATACTTCCCCTCACACATGAACTATACTTCCCCTCACACGTGAACTATACTTCCCCTCACACGTTAACTATACTTCCCCTCACACATGAACTATACTTCCCCTCACACGTGAACTATACTTCCCCTCACACGTTAACTATACTTCCCCTTACAGGTGAACTATACTTCCCCTCACAGGTGTACAGGTGAAGGCCAACAGCCGTACAGGTGTCCCTCCCAACACAGGTGTGGACACTTGCCCTCCACCCGCCAACATGTGCCATGTCTTAGTGTACAGTACAACATATAGAAAACGAACTGTAACACATAACGTAGATAAACTATGTACATCATAATATATGGTCATGTACAGCGCGACATAACGTATAGAAGCCGTAGTGTACAGCATAACATAATAACACAAGAAGTAACACAATGGCCAGGTGGTGCCCGTGAACTAGGAGTGATGGTGGACGAGTCCTGGACAACAGCTGGTCATGATCAACCATCTGCTGACCCCTAGGCCAGCTGGTGGCCCTGGCCAGGTGTTAAGAGTGCAGGCACAACAAAAGGTACAGTGAGTACTCACCATAGTGGAACATGAGGGATGGGTGATGCGACGGGTGGGGTGGCAGTAGGGGTGACGGGGCGCCAGGGAGGGGCGGGGGCTGGGCTTGAGGGTCGGTGAGGGACGACCCAGGGAGAGAGGGCGGCGCCCCCCCTAGCAACGAAGGTACCGACCCCACCCCGAGACCCCCGTACCGGTGATAATCCATCACACCCCGACGACGATGACGACGATGAAGGTCCTCCTCCCACAGACCACGGCACTCACTCTGTTACTGACGATGCTGGTGGTGGTGGTGCTGGCGGAGGATGGTGGAGGTCTTGTGGGGGGGGGGGGGGGACTAAAGTGGCCTCTCCGAGTCTCCAACACTGTTCCCCACCAACACCAGGAAACACCAACAACAACAACAACAACACTCAGGGCATCATCGTAAAAAGCCAAATTTGCATTTCTTATTATTCTTCTTTTCCTTTACCACCACTTATCAACCTCTCACTTCACAACACTGATAACGATATCCCTTTCCCTCTCTCTTTCTCTCTTTCTCTCCCTCTCTCTCTCTCTCTCTATCTCTTATCGCTCCTTTGCTATCCCCTTTCCTCTCACTCTATCTTTTCTTTTCCTGGCTTTCACTTTCCTCCGACTCTTTTATCTCTCTTCTCTCTCCTTGGCTCTCCCCTCTCTCTCTCTCTCTCTCACTGTGTATGGAGGTGGGCGGGGGTGAGGTGGGCGCGGGCGGGGCGTGTGTTTGACAGTGTATGGCCCCCGGAGACGCCCACGCCCACAGCAGGACGGGGAGAGCACGAGACGACCCACCACCCTCGAGTAACACACTGCTCCGCCTCACTCACATGGCCGCTACCTGTAACAACAACACTCATTAGTAACTTAACAACAACAATTACTATAACAATAACAATGATAATAACGAAGATAATGATAATAATAAACATACATAACATCTATCACTCTACCATGTTAACATATTATTAACACAAAAGACTATTGTTTTAATTGATAATAATCTTTAATAAAAATAAATTCCAAGAAATTAAAGCGTTTGGGTGGATTTTTTTTTATTTTTTGTTTTTGTTTTTATCGTTAATTATCTTCCTCATTTTTAAAAGTTGTTTATTGTAGGAAGTTAGATCCAGGTGGCGGTGAGTACATGTGAAGGTACCCCAGCCCTATGGCAGCTAGACCCAGGTGGCGGTGAGTACATGTGAAGGTACCCCAGCCCTATGGCAGCTAGACCCAGGTGGCGGTGAGTACACGTGAAGGTACCCCAGCCCTATGGCAGCTAGGCCCAGGTGGCGGTGAGTACATGTGAAGGTACCCCAGCCCTATGGCAGCTAGATCCAGGTGGCGGTGAGTACATGTGAAGGTACCCCAGCCCTATGGCAGCTAGACCCAGGTGGCGGTGAGTACATGTGAAGGTACCCCAGCCCTATGGCAGCTAGACCCAGGTGGCGGTGAGTACACGTGAAGGTACCCCAGCCCTATGGCAGCTAGATCCAGGTGGCGCTGAGTACATGTGAAGGTACCCCAGCCCTATGGCAGCTAGACCCAGGTGGCGGTGAGTACATGTGAAGGTACCCCAGCCCTATGGCAGCTAGACCCAGGTGGCGGTGAGTACATGTGAAGGTACCCCAGCCCTATGGCAGCTAGACCCAGGTGGCGGTGAGTACATGTGAAGGTACCCCAGCCCTATGGCAGCTAGACCCAGGTGGCGGTGAGTACACGTGAAGGTACCCCAGCCCTATGGCAGCTAGACCCAGGTGGCGCTGAGTACATGTGAAGGTACCCCAGCCCTACAGTAGCTAGACCCTGGTAGAGCTGAGTACACGTCTAAGCACCCCAGCCCTACAGTAGCTAGACCCCTGGTAGAGCTGAGTACACGTCTAAGCACCCCAGCTCTATAGCAGCTAGACCCAGGTGGAGCTGAGTACATGTAGTAGCTACCAGGTGGCGCTGAGTACACGTCAAAGCACCCCAGCCCTATAGCAGCTAGACCCAGGTGGCGCTGAATACACGTCAAAGCACCCCAGCCCTACAGCAGCGAGACCCAGGTGGCGCTGAGTACACGTCAAAGCACCCCAGCCCTATAGCAGCTAGACCCAGGTGGCGCTGAGTACATGTAACAGCTAGACCCAGGTGGCGCTGAGTACACGTCAAAGCACCCCAGCCCTATAGCAGCTAGACCCAGGTGGCGCTGAGTACATGTAGCAGCTAGACCCAGGTGGCGCTGAGTACATTTAACAGCTAGACCCAGGTGTCGCTGAGTACACGTCAAAGCACCCCAGCCCTATAGCAGCTAGACCCAGGTGGCGCTGAGTACATGTAGCAGCTACCAGGTGGCGCTGAGTACATGTAACAGCTAGACCCAGGTGTCGCTGAGTACACGTCAAGGCACCCCAGCCCTATAGCAGCTAGACCTAGGTGGCGCTGAGTACATGTAGCAGCTAGACCCAGGTGGCGCTGGGTACACGTCAAAGCACCCCAGCCCTAGAGCAGCTAGACCCAGGTGGCGCTGAGTACATGTAGCAGCGAAACCCAGGTGGCGCTGAGTACATGTAGCAGCTAGACCCAGGTGGCGCTGAGTACACGTCAAGGCACCCCAGCCCTATAGCAGCGAGACCCAGGTGGCGCTGAGTACATGTAGCAGCTAGACCCAGGTGGCGCTGAGTACACGTCAAGGCACCCCAGCCCTACAGCAGCGAGACCCAGGTGGCGCTGAGTACACGTCAAGGCACCCCAGCCCTATAGCAGCTAGACCCAGGTGGCGTTGAGTACATGTAGCAGCTAGACCCAGGTGGCGCTGAGTACACGTCAAGGCACCCCAGCCCTACAGCAGCGAGACCCAGGTGGCGCTGAGTACACGTCAAGGCACCCCAGCCCTATAGCAGCTAGACCCAGGTGGCGTTGAGTACATGTAGCAGCTAGACCCAGGTGGCGCTGAGTACACGTCAAGGCACCCCAGCCCCCCTTCCCACACACTAGTTATCAGGTACTGTACTTGAAAGATAAATGGCCGGACACAGATGCTACAACACACATCACATTATAACAAATTTCGGCAGATTATTACAATGTTAAGGCTGTGTTACGGTTGTGTTAAAGCTAAACTCTGTCATGACTAAGGTTCGGTTAAGTCTGATTTAGGGTTGTGTTAAGGTTAGACTGTGTTAAAGCAGTGTTTGTTTAGCCAGACATATACAAAGCGAACAATAACAACAATATTGACGTGGCTGAGTCAAACGAGTGCTCTTAGTGGTGTCGGGAAAAAAATAATGTATAATTTCTTCAGTAATTATTGTATAAGATTGTTTATCAACTGATTTACAATATGTTACATGGTGTTGATAATACATAGTAGAATGATGAACACGTTTATCATATTTTCTCTCTCTCTCTCTCTCTCTCTCTCTCTCTCTCTCTCTCTCTCTCTCGTGATGGTAAAAAAAAAGAACTACAAAGCGGATGAATAAATACAAATATAAGTATAAGATGAGGAGGAGAACTACTGCTTAACACTCATACTGACACCCGGCACTTAAGCTCCAATTCCTGACTGACTACTTCCTGACTGACTGGGTGGTTAGCTGACTGACTGGGTGGCTGGCTGACTGACTGACTGGGTGGCTGGCTGGCTGACTGACTGACTTGCTGACTGACTTGGTGGGTGGCTGGCTGACTGACTGGGTGGCTGGCTGACTGACTGGGTGGCTGACTGACTGACTGACTGGGTGGCTGGCTGACTGACCGGGTGGCTGACTGACTGACTTGCTGACTGACTGGGTCGCTGGCTGACTGACTGGGTGGCTGGCTGACTGACTGGGTGGCTGGCTGACTGACTGGGTGGCTGGCTGACTGACTGGGTGGCTGGCTGACTGACTGGGTCGCTGGCTGATTGACTGGGTGGGTGACTGACTGGCTGGCTGACTGACTGGGTGGCTGGCTGACTGACTGGGTGACTGACTGACTGACTGGGTGGGTGGCTGACTGACTGGGTCGCTGACTGACTGACTGACTGGGTGGCTGGCTGACTGACTGGGTGGCTGGTCTGACTGACTGGGTGGCTGACTGACTGGGTGGCTGGCTGACTGACTGACTGGGTGGCTGGCTGACTGACTGACTGGGTGGCTGGCTGACTGACTGGGTGGCTGACTGACTGGGTGGCTGGCTGACTGACTGGGTGGCTGGCTGACTGACTGGGTGGCTGACTGACTGGGTGACTGGCTGACTGACTGGGTGGCTGGCTGACTGACTGGGTGGCTGGCTGACTGATTGGCTAACTTATTAAACTACCTACGGATTAATTACTGAATGAATGACAGATTACTTATTGACTTCCTGATTGACATACTGACTGACAGACTAGCTGACACTCACACTGACAGACTAGCTGACACTCACACACTGACAGACTAGCTGACACTCACACTGACAGACTAGCTGACACTCACACTGACAGACTAGCTGACACACACACACTGACAGACTAGCTGACACACACACTGACAGACTAGCTGACACACACACTGACAGACTAGCTGACACACACACACTGACAGACTAGCTGACACTCACACTGACAGACTAGCTGACACACACACACTGACAGACTAGCTGACACTCACACTGACAGACTAGCTGACACACACTGACAGACTAGCTGACACACACACACTGACAGACTAGCTGACACTCACACTGACAGACCAGCTGACACTCACACTGACAGACTAGCTGACACTCACACTGACAGACTAGCTGACACTCACACTGACAGACTAGCTGACACACATACTGACAGACTAGCTGACACTCACACTGACAGACTAGCTGACACACACACAGACAGACTAGCTGACACACACTGACAGACTAGCTGACACTCACACTGACAGACTAGTTGACACACACACTGACAGACTAGCTGACACACACACACTGACAGACTAGCTGACACTCACACTGACAGACTAGCTGACACACACTGACAGACTAGCTGGCACACACACTGACAGACTAGCTGACACTCACACTGACAGACTAGCTGACACACACTGACAGACTAGCTGACACTCACACTGACAGACTAGCTGACACTCACACTGACAGACTAGCTGACACTCACACTGACAGACTAGCTGACACACACACTGACAGACTAGCTGACACTCACACTGACAGACTAGCTGACACACACACTGACAGACTAGCTGACACACACACTGACAGACTAGCTGACACACACACTGACAGACTAGCTGACACACACTGACAGACTAGCTGACACTCACACTGACAGACTAGCTGACACACACTGACAGACTAGCTGACACTCACACTGACAGACTAGCTGACACACACACTGACAGACTAGCTGACACACACACTGACAGACTAGCTGACACACACACAGACAGACTAGCTGACACTCACACTGACAGACTAGCTGACACTCACACTGACAGACTAGCTGACACTCACACTGACAGACTAGCTGACACTCACACTGACAGACTAGCTGACACACACACTGACAGACTAGCTGACACTCACACTGACAGACCAGCTGACACTCACACTGACAGAATAGCTGACACACACTGACAGACTAGCTGACACACATACTGACAGACTAGCTGACACTCACACTGACAGACTAGCTGACACACACACAGACAGACTAGCTGACACACACACAGACAGACTAGCTGACACACACTGACAGACTAGCTGACACTCACACTGACAGACTAGCTGACACACACACTGACAGACTAGCTGACACACACACTGACAGACTAGCTGGCACACACACTGACAGACTAGCTGACACTCACACTGACAGACTAGCTGACACTCACACTGACAGACTAGCTGACACTCACACTGACAGACTAGCTGACACTCACACTGACAGACTAGCTGACACACACACTGACAGACTAGGTGACACTCACACTGACAGACTAGCTGACACTCACACTGACAGACTAGCTGACACTCACACTGACAGACTAGCTGACACTCACACTGACAGACTAGCTGACACTCACACAGACAGACTAGCTGACACACACACTGACAGACTAGCTGACACACACACTGACAGACTAGCTGACACTCACACTGACAGACTAGCTGACACTCACACTGACAGACTAGCTGACACACACTGACAGACTAGCTGACACTCACACTGACAGACTAGCTGACACTCACACTGACAGACTAGCTGACACACACACTGACAGACTAGCTGACACACACACTGACAGACTAGCTGACACACACACTGACAGACTAGCTGACACACACTGACAGACTAGCTGGCACTCACACTGACAGACTAGTTGACACACACTGACAGACTAGCTGACACTCACACTGACAGACTAGCTGACACACACTGACAGACTAGCTGACACTCACACTGACAGACTAGCTGACACTCACACTGACAGACTAGCTGACACACACGCTGACAGACTAGCTGACACACACACTGACAGACTAGCTGACACACACGCTGACAGACTAGCTGACACACACTGACAGACTAGCTGGCACTCACACTGACAGACTAGTTGACACACACTGACAGACTAGCTGACACTCACACTGACAGACTAGCTGACACACACTGACAGACTAGCTGACACACACACTGACAGACTAGCTGACACACACACTGACAGACTAGCTGACACTCACACTGACAGACTAGCTGACACTCACACTGACAGACTAGCTGACACTCACACTGACAGACTAGCTGACACTCACACTGACAGACTAGCTGACACTCACACTGACAGACTAGCTGACACTCACACTGACAGACTAGCTGACACACACACTGACAGACTAGCTGACACTCACACTGACAGACTAGCTGACACTCACACTGACAGACTAGCTGACACACACACACTGACAGACTAGCTGACACTCACACTGACAGACTAGCTGACACACACACACTGACAGACTAGCTGACACTCACACTGACAGACTAGCTGACACTCACACTGACAGACTAGCTGACACTCACACTGACAGACTAGCTGACACTCACACTGACAGACTAACTTCCTTACTGACGGGGAGGTAAAATAGTATAACATATCTGTTCTTAAACACATATATGATAAACACACCTGTCTTGGTTCTCTTACGGACGGCAGGT
Source organism: Homarus gammarus (assembly GCA_958450375.1). Classification (NCBI taxonomy): domain Eukaryota; kingdom Metazoa; phylum Arthropoda; class Malacostraca; order Decapoda; family Nephropidae; genus Homarus; species Homarus gammarus. The sequence continues at coordinate 119,871 of CAUDMG010001566.1, read as the reverse complement.
GTGTGTGTGTGTGTGTGTGTGTGTGTGTGTGTGTGTGTGTGTGTGTGTGTGTGGTTCAGTATATTTTCTCTACAGTAACTTTCTTGTACGTGTTGCTCTCTCTCTCTCTCTCTCTCTCTCTCTCTCTCTCTCTCTCTCTCTCTTTTCCTTTACTCTTCTCTTTTTTCTAATATCTCACCTCTCTTTCATTCTTTCATACACTCTCCCCCTCTCCTTCCTTCACTCTCCCCCTCTACTTTCTTTACTCTCACTCCTTCCTTCACTCTCCCACTCCCCTTCCTTCACTCTCTCCCACTCCCCTTCCTTCACTCTCTCCCACTCTCCATCCTTCACTCTCCCACTCCCCTTCCTTCACTCTCCCCCTCTACTTTCTTTACTCTCTCTCCATCCTTCACTCTCCCACTCCCCTTCCTTCACTCTCTCCCACTCCCCTTCCTTCACTCTCCTATTCTCCTTCCTTCACTCTCTCCCACTCCCCTTCCTTCACTCTCCCACTCCCCCTCCTTCACTCTCCCACTCCCCCTCCTTCACTCTCCCACTCCCCCTCCTTCACTCTCCCACTCCCCCTCCTTCACCCTCTCACTCCCCCTCCTTCACTCTCCCACTCCCCCTCCTTCACTCTCCCACTCCCCCTCCTTCACTCTCCCACTCCCCTTCCTTCACTCTCCTACTCCCTTTCCTTCACTCTCCTACTCCCCATCCTTCACTCTCTCCCTCCTTCACTCTCCCACTCCCCCTCCTTCACTCTCCCACTCCCCATCCTTCACTCTCCCACTCTCCCACTCCCCCTCCTTCACTCTCCCACTCCCCCTCCTTCAATCTCGCACTCCCCCTCCTTCACTCTCCCACTCCCCCTCCTTCACTCTCCCACTCCCCTCCTTCACTCTCCCACCTTCACTCTCCTTACTAATCTGTATTTGGCAGTCATTCCTCTCCCACATGGGCTCTCACACACACGCTCCAAACTAAATTATTATTCTAAACTCCCCCTCTCACTCCCTCTCCCCTCCCCTCTTACAGCTCCTCCCATCCCCCTCTCACTCCCTCTCCCCTCCCCTCTCACAGCTCCTCCCATCCCCTCCTCACTACCCCCTCCCTCTCTCTCCCTCTGTCACTCTTACTTCTTCTTCTCCTCTTCCTCGTACCTCTCTCTCTCTCTCTCTTCCTTTATCTTTACATTTTTTCTTTCTCTCCTCTTCTCACCTTTTTTCCTCAATGTATATTTGTTTGTCTGTCTGTCTGTCTTCTATCTGTCTGTCTGTCTGTCTGTAAGTGTCTAGCTGTTTGTCTGTCAGTTTGTGTTTGTCTGTCTGTGTGCATCTGTCTGTCCATCTGTCAGTCTATTTATCTGTCTGTGTGTATTTATTTGTGTCTGTTCGTATGTCTATATGTCTGTCTATCTATGTCTGTGTGTCTGTCTTTATCTGTCTGTGTGTCTGCCTGTGTTTGTGTGTCTGTCTATATGTCTATGTGTCTGTCTGTCTACCTGTGTCTGTCTATATCTGTCTGTGTGTCTGCCTGTCTACCTGTGTCTGTCTATATCTGTCTGTGTGTCTGCCTGTCTACCTGTGTCTGTCTATATCTGTCTGTGTGTCTGTCTGTCTACCTCTGCCTGTCTATATCTGTCTGTGTGTCTGCCTGTCTACCTGTGTCTGTCTATATCTGTCTGTGTGTCTGTCTGTCATTAGTCTCCCTCAGCGAGTCTTTTAATTCAATATAGCTCATTAAGCCCTGGCCAAATTACCTCTCTTGCCTTACAAACTTTTTCTTCATTTTTTTGTAACTCGTGTTTTAATAACTTGGATTTTTCTTTTATTCATTTTGTTCCCTTCACTCTCTCTCTCTCTCTCTCTCTCTCTCTCTCTCTCTCTCTCTCTCTCCCTTCCCTCAATACTCCCTCCTTTCCCTTCTCTCCCTCCCTCAACACTCCTTACCCACTCCTTCTATCCTCCATCCGTCCCTCTCTCTCTCTCTCTCTCTCTCTCTCTTCTGCTCTGCCAACTATTCTATCTTTATAACTTTATCTCTCCCTCTCACTCATTCTCTCTCTCTCTCTTTGTCTATCTCTCAGTCTCTCGTGGCTTTCATATGCTCTCTCTCTCTCTCTCTCTCTCTCTCTCTCTCTCTCTCGCTTCTCATTTACTCTCTTTTTGTCTATCTGTCTCTAATTCATTATCTGTCAGTCTCTCTTATTCACTATTTCTGTGTCTCTCAACTTTCTCCCTCTGTCTCTAATCTCCCCTCCCCTTCTATATTTCTCCCCGTCTCCCCCTCTCCCCAGAGACCTCCACTCTCCCTACCCCTATTTACTCTTATAAGGTCCTTCCTTGATCTACGGCCGCCACTCTCACTCACTCCCCAGCATCTGTCTCTCTCTCTCTCACACTCCCTTGTCCCTCTCTCTCTCTCTCTCACACTCACTTGTCCCTCTCTCTCGCTCTCACACTCCCTTTCTCTCTCTCTCACACTCACTTGTCTCTCTTTTTCACTCTCTCTCTCACTCCCTCGGCCCTCTCTCTCTCTCTCACACACTCCCTTTCTCTCTCTCTCACACTCACTTGTCTCTCTTTTTCTCTCTCTCTCACTCCCTCGGCCCTCTCTCTCTCTCTCACACTCCCTCGGCCCTCTCTCTCTCTCACACTCCCTCCCCCTCTCTCTCTCTCACACTCCCTCGGCCCTCTCTCTCTCTCACACTCCCTCGGCCCTCTCTCTCTCTCACACTCCCTCTCTCTCTCTCTCTCACACTCCCTCGGCCCTCTCTCTCTCTCTCACACTCCCTCTCTCTCTCTCTCACACTCCCTTTACCCTCTCTCTCTCTCTCACACTCCCTCGGCCCTCTCTCTCTCTCTCACACTCCTTCGGCCCTCTCTCTCTCTCACACTCCTTCGGCCCTCTCTCTCTCTCACACTCCCTCTCTCTCTCTCTCACACTCCCTTTACCCTCTCTCTCTCTCACACTCCCTCGGCCCTCTCTCTCTCTCACACTCCTTCGGCCCTCTCTCTCTCTCACACTCCCTCTCTCTCTCTCTCACACTCCCTTTACCCTCTCTCTCTCTCTCACACTCCCTCGGCCCTCTCTCTCTCTCACACTCCCTCGGCCCTCTCTCACACTCCCTCTCTCTCTCTCTCACACTCCCTTTACCCTCTCTCTCTCTCTCTCTCACTCCCTCGGCCCTCTCTCTCTCTCTCACACTCCCTCTCTCTCTCTCTCACACTCCCTTTACCCTCTCTCTCTCTCTCACACTCCCTCGGCCCTCTCTCTCACACTCCTTCGGCCCTCTCTCTCTCTCACACTCCTTCGGCCCTCTCTCTCTCTCTCACACTCCCTCTCTCTCTCCCTCACACTCCCTTTACCCTCTCTCTCTCTCACACTCCTTCGGCCCTCTCTCTCTCTCTCACACTCCCTCGGCCCTCTCTCTCTCTCACACTCCCTCGGCCCTCTCTCTCTCTCTCACTCCCTCGGCCCTCTCTCTCTCTCACACTCCCTCGGCCCTCTCTCTCTCTCTCACACTCCCTCGGCCCTCTCTCTCTCTCTCACACTCCCTCGGCCCTCTCTCTCTCTCTCACACTCCCTCGGCCCTCTCTCTCTCTCACACTCCCTCGGCCCTCTCTCTCTCTCTCTCACTCCCTCGGCCCTCTCTCTCTCTCTCACACTCCCTCGGCGCTCTCTCTCTCTCACACTCCCTCGGCCCTCTCTCTCTCTCTCACACTCCCTCGGCCCTCTTTTTCTCTCACACTCCCTCGGCCCTCTCTCTCTCTCTCACTCCATCGGCCCTCTCTCTCTCTCTCACACTCCCTCGGCCCTCTCTCTCTCTCACACTCCCTCGGCCCTCTCTCTCTCTCTCACACTCCCTTTACCCTCTCTCTCTCTCTCTCACACTCCCTCGGCCCTCTCTCTCTCTCACACTCCCTCAGCCCTCTCTCTCTCGCCACACTCCCTCGGCCCTCTCTCTCTCTCTCACACTCCTTCGGCCCTCTCTCTCTCTCACACTCCTTCGGCCCTCTCTCTCTCTCTCACACTCCCTCCCTCTCTCTCTCTCTCACACTCCCTTCTACCCCTCTCTCTCTCTCACACTCCCTCGCCCTCTCGCCCTCTCTCTCTCTTCTCACACTCCCTGGGCCCTCTCTCTCTCTCACACTCCCTCTCTCTCTCTCTCACACTCCCTTTACCCTCTCTCTCTCTCTCACACTCCCTCGGCCCTCTCTCTCTCTCACACTCCCTCGGCCCTCTCTCACACTCCCTCTCTCTCTCTCTCACACTCCCTTTACCCTCTCTCTCTCTCTCTCACACTCCCTCGGCCCTCTCTCTCTCTCTCACACTCCCTCTCTCTCTCTCTCACACTCCCTTTACCCTCTCTCTCTCTCTCACACTCCCTCGGCCCTCTCTCTCTCACACTCCTTCGGCCCTCTCTCTCTCTCACACTCCTTCGGCCCTCTCTCTCTCTCTCACACTCCCTCTCTCTCTCTCTCACACTCCCTTTACCCTCTCTCTCTCTCACACTCCTTCGGCCCTCTCTCTCTCTCTCACACTCCCTCGGCCCTCTCTCTCTCTCACACTCCCTCGGCCCTCTCTCTCTCTCTCACTCCCTCGGCCCTCTCTCTCTCTCACACTCCCTCGGCCCTCTCTCTCTCTCTCACACTCCCTCGGCCCTCTCTCTCTCTCACACTCCCTCGGCCCTCTCTCTCTCTCTCACACTCCCTCGGCCCTCTCTCTCTCTCTCACACTCCCTCGGCCCTCTCTTTCTCTCACACTCCCTCGGCCCTCTCTCTCTCTCTCACTCCATCGGCCCTCTCTCTCTCTCTCACACTCCCTCGGCCCTCTCTCTCTCTCACACTCCCTCGGCCCTCTCTCTCTCTCACACTCCCTTTACCCTCTCTCTCTCTCTCTCACACTCCCTCGGCCCTCTCTTTCTCTCACACTCCCTCAGCCCTCTCTCTCTCGCCACACTCCCTCGGCCCTCTCTCTCTCTCACACACTCCCTCGGCCCTCTCTCTCACACTCCCTTGTCTCTCTCTCACTCACAATCCCTCGGCCCTCTCTCTCACACTCCCTCGGCCCCCTCTCTTTCTCTCACACTCCCTCGGCCCTCTCTCTCTCTCTCTCACACTCCCTCGGCCCTCTCTCTCTCTCACACTCCCTCGGCCCTCTCTCTCTCTCTCTCACACTCCCTCGGCCCTCTCTCTCTCTCACACTCCCTCGGCCCTCTCTCTCTCTCTCTCACACTCCCTCGGCCCTCTCTCTCTCTCACACTCCCTCGGCCCTCTCTCTCTCTCACACTCCCTCGGCCCTCTCTCTCTCTCACACTCCCACGGCCCTCTCTCTCTCACACTCCCTCGGACCTCTCTCTCTCTCACACTCCCTCGGCCCTCTCTCTCTCTCACACACACACTCCCTTTCTCTCTCTCCCACACTCACTTGTCTCTCTCTTTCTTCCTCTCACTTCCCCTTGTCCAAAACTCTCCTTGTCGTCCACTCACCCTTCTCCGCTCTCACTCGATTCTCGGACTCTCCCTCTTCCTCTCTCTCTCTTCTTCATACACACTCACTTCTCAGCCTCTCCCTCTGTCTTATTTCTTATCTTCTCTTGCCTGGTTCCCCTTCGTTCCCTTCCTCCTCCTCCTTCTCCACATATTCTTTTTCTCCTCTCCACCTTTTCCAAGCCCTCCCTCTCCTTACCAGCTTCTTCTCTCTCCTCTTCCTCTCCCTCCTCCTCCGCTCCACCCCGTTCTCTTCTTCCCCCTCAACGTGACCACTCCACCGCCCACTCACCTCCACTCATCCTACTCTCCTCCCTGCACCTACTCCTCCTCGCTCCTCTCCTCCTCCTCCTCCTCCCTTCCACCTACTCTCCTCATATCTTGCTTCTGATTTACTCTTTACGCTTCTCTTCCTTTACGTCTTGTCTCCTTATTCTTATCCTTCTCTTTACTCGTTTATGTCACAAGTTAGTCTTCTTCCTTTTTCTTCTGCTTCTTCTTCTTACTTCAAGGTCTTTTCCTCTTCTTCCTCCTCCTTACTTCATGGCCTTCTCTTCCCCATCCTCCTCCTCCTCCCCCTTCTTCTCTTCCACCCTTCATTCCCTTGTTCCTCCCTACGCTTCCTCCTTCATCATCACCTCCTATCTTCCGTTTCTTGTTACTCCTCTTTCTCTACTGCATTTGCTTCTCTTTCTTCCCCTCCCTCTTTTTCTCCTTATTCCACTTACCTCCTCTTCCTCTTATTCCTCTCCTCCTTCTCCTCTACCGCACTTGCCTCTTGTCCCCCCCCCCCTACTACCCACCCGGCCAGCTGGCGTGTGGGAGCAGGACCACAAAAACCTTGGAAGGGGAGAACGGGGGAGTGGAGGGGAGGGGAGCAGGGAGGGCGAGGGAGGGAGGGCAGGCGAGGGAGGGCGGGCGAGGGAGGGCGGGCGAGGGAGGGCAGGCGAGGGAAGGAGAGAGGGAGGCCTGGAGGGCGGGGAGGCAGGGAGTCTGGTCCTCACAGTGATGGATGTCCGTCACCTCCCACCCGACACCTTCTCCACCACAACCCGTTTTCTTTACACACACACACACACACACACACACACACACACACACACTCACACACACACACACACACACACCACGTTTTCTTGACAGGTTTTACACCGTTTTTGTAATCACATTCACTACACTCTGTCACTCACATAACGTTTTCGTACCGGGAGAGAGAGAGAGAGAGAGAGAGAGAGAGAGAGAGAGAGAGAGAGAGAGTCGCCTTTATTCCTCTAATTAATGTAGATATATGAGAAGGTTGTTTACACCATGATACTCACAGTCGTACAGTCATACAAACAGTTATACAGTCATACTCACAGTCATACAGTCATACAAAGTTATATACACTCATACTCACAGTCATACAGAGTCCTATACAGTCATACTCAGTCAGAAAAAATCATATAAATAATCATACAGTCATACAAACAGCCACACACAATGATCACACACACAGCCATACAGTCATACGCAGTCATACACACAGCCATACACAGTCATGCACAGTCATACACACAGCCATACACACAGCCATACAGTCATACGCAGTCATACACACAGCCATACACAGTCATACACACAACCATACACACAGCCATACACAGTCATACACACAGCCATACAGTCATACGCAGTCATACACACAGCCATACACATAGCCATACACACAGCCATACACACAGCCACACACACAGTCATACACACAGTCATACACAGTCATACACAGTCATACACACAGTCATACACAGTCATACACACAGTCATACACACAGCCATACACAGCCATACACACAGTCATACACACAGTCATACACACAGTCATACACAGCCATACACACAGTCATACACACAGTCATACACACAGCCATACACAGCCATACACACAGTCATACACACAGTCATACACACAGCCATACACAGCCATACACACAGTCATACACACAGTCATACACACAGCCATACACAGTCATACACACAGTCATACACACAGTCATACACACAGTCATACAAACAGTTTTATTATCTTTTCTTTTTTATGGGATTAGTCCACCCGGGCACAAGTCACCAACCCACATCGGGGGCCTGGAGGGTGGGGAGGGGGGAGGGTGGGGAGGGGGGAGGAGGAAGGAGGGAGGGGGGAGGAGAAGGGAGGGAGGGGGGGAAGGAGGTGGGGAGGGGGAGGGGGGAAGGGAGGGAGGGGGGAAGGGAGGGAGGGGGGGAGGGGAGGGTGGGGAGGGGGAGGGTGGGGAGGGGGAGGGTGGGAGGGGGGAGGGTGGGGAGGGGGGAGGAGGAAGGGAGGGAGGGGGGAGGAGGAAGGGAGGGAGGGGGGGAAGGGAGGGTGGGGAGGGGGGAGGGGGGAAGGGAGGGTGGGGAGGGAGGGAGGGGGGGAAGGGAGGGAGGGGGGGAAGGAGGGTGGGGAGGGGAGGGTGGGGAGGGGCGAAGGGAGGGAGTGGGGGAAGGGAGGGGATGGGGAAGGGGCAAAAACAAAATTGAACCATAAATAAATAAAGAAATGGGAACAAAATAAACAGATCAAGAGTAAGAATACGATATGTTGCGTTGTGTTGCGCTGTGTTGCGTTGTGTTGTGTTACGTTGTGTTGCGTTGTGTTGCGTTACGTTGTGTTGCGTTACGTTGTGTTGCGCTGTGTTGCGTTGTGTTGCGTTACGTTGTGTTACGTTGTGTTGCGCTGTGTTGCGTTGTGTTGCGTTACGTTGTGTTGCGCTGTGTTGCGTTGTGTTGCGCTGTGTTGCGTTGCGTTGCGTTGTGTTGCGCTGTATTGCGTTGCGTTGCGTTGCATTGTGTTGCGTTGTGTTGCGTTGTGTTATGTTGCGTTGTGTTGAGTTGGGTTGCGTTACGTTGTGTTGTGTTGTGTTATGTTGCGTTGCGTTGTGTTGTGCTGCGTTGCGTTGCATTGTGTTGCGTTGCGTTGTGTTACGTTGTGTTGCGTTGTGTTACGTTGTGTTGTGTTGCGTTGCGTTACGTTGTGTTGTGTTGTGTTATGTTGCGTTGCGTTGTGTTGTGCTGCGTTGTGTTACGTTGTGTTGCGTTGCGTTGTGTTATGTTGCGTTGCGTTGTGTTGCGTTGTGTTGAGTTGCGTTGTATTGTGTTACGTTGTGTTGCGTTGCGTTGTGTTATGTTGCGTTGCGTTGCGTTGTGTTATGTTGCGTTGCGTTATGTTGCGTTGTGTTGTGTTGCGTTGTGTTGTGTTGCGTTGTGTTGTGTTACGATATTTTGCGTTGTGTTGCGTTGCGTTGTATTGTGTTACGTTGTGTTGCGTTGCGTTGTGTTATGTTGCGTTGCGTTGTGTTGTGTTGTGTTGCGTTGCGTTGTGTTGCGTTGCGTTGTGTTGCGTTGCGTAGTGTTGCGTTGTGTTGTGTTGCGTTGCGTTGTGTTGTGCTGTGTTGCGTTGCGTTATGTTGCGTTGTGTTATGTTGCGTTGCGTTGTGTTATGTTGCGTTGCGTTGTGTTGTGTTGCGTTGCGTTGTGTTGTTAAGGCGGGAGAAACAATGAGGTAGAAACAAATAGACAATACAAAGCCTTAAACAGTCATACACAGTTATACAAACAGTCATACACAGTTATACAAACAGTCATACACAGTTATACAGTCATACACAGTTATACAGTCATACACAGTTATACAAACAGTCATACACAGTTATACAAACAGTCATACACAGTTATGCAAACAGTCATACACATTCATGCAAACAGTCATACACAGTTATACAAACAGTCATACACAGTTATACAAACAGTCATACACAGTTATACAAACAGTCATACACAGTTATACAAACAGTCATACACAGTTATACAGTCATACACAGTTATACAAACAGTCATACACAGTTATACAGTCATACACAGTTATACAAACAGTCATACACAGTTATACAAACAGTCATACACAGTTATACAGTCATACACAGTTATACAAACAGTCATACACAGTTATACAGTCATACACAGTTATACAAACAGTCATACACAGTTATACAAACAGTCATACACAGTTATACAAACAGTCATACACAGTTATACAAACAGTCATACACAGTTATACAGTCATACACAGTTATACAAACAGTCTTACACAGTTATACAAACAGTCATACACAGTTATGCAAACAGTCATACACAGTTATACAAACAGTCATACACAGTTATACAGTCATACACAGTTATACAGTCATACACAGTTATACAGTCATACACAGTTATACAAACAGTCATACACAGTTATACAAACAGTCATACACAGTTATGCAAACAGTCATACACAGTTATACAAACAGTCATACACAGTTATACAAACAGCCATACACAGTTATACAGTCATACACAGTTATACAAACAGTCATACACAGTTATACAAACAGTCATACACAGTTATACAGTCATACACAGTTATACAAACAGTCATACACAGTTATACAAACAGTCATACACAGTTATACAAACAGTCATACACAGTTATACAGTCATACACAGTTATACAAACAGTCATACACAGTTATACAAACAGTCATACACAGTTATACAGTCATACACAGTTATACAAACAGTCATACACAGTTATACAGTCATACACAGTTATACAGTCATACACAGTTATACAAACAGTCATACACAGTCATACAAACAGTCATACACAGTTATACAAACAGTCATACACAGTTATACAAACAGTCATACACAGCCATACAAAGTCATACACACAGTCATACAAACAGTCATACACACAGTCATAAAAACATTCGTAGCCATACAAACAGTCATACACGCAGTAATACAGTCATACACAGTCATATAGTCATACAAACAGTCATACACAGCCATACACAGCTATACACGAAGTCATTACAGTCATACACAGCCATACACACAATCATAAACAGTCATACACAGTCATACACAGTCATACACAGCCATACATGCAATAATAAAGTCATACACAGACACACACAGTCATACACACACAGTCATACACACAATTATACACACAGTCATACACAGCCATACAAACATTCATACAGCCATACAAACAGTCATACACACAGTCATACACAAAGACATACACAGTCATACACACACAGTCATACACACAGTCATGCACACAATCATACAAACATTCATACAACCATACAAACAGGCTTACACACAGTCATACACAGTCATACACAGACATACACACAGTCATGCACACAATCATACAAACATTCATACAACCATACAAACAGGCTTACACACAGTCATACACAGAGTCATACACTAAGCATAATACAAATACATACATAAGAGCAGCTAAGGCACTATTATCCCTCACTGAGATTCTTACCATCTATAGTACAGCTCACCTGAAGATTAGCCACCCCAGCTTATTTCTTCTCATGATAATAACATCCTAATGCAACCTAACCTAACCAAACCAAACCTTACCACACCTAACCTAACCAAACCAAACCTTACCACACCTAACTTAACCAAACCAAACCTTACCACACCTAACCTAACCTAACTTAACCTACCCTAATCTAACCAAACCAAATCTTACCACACGTCACCTAACTAAATCAAATATTGTCACACCTAACCAACCCAAACTTAACCTACCCCCCCCTAGATATCATTAGGGTGTTTAATCTTCAGGTGATATAAGGTTGGTGTTGGGAGGAAGAGGGACATATCTTCACGCTACTCCAAAACTGAGCCCAATGATTTTTTTTATGGAGTTACGGTCGAGTCTCTGGGTAATTGTGAAGGCATTTTGGGTTTTAGCTTTAATTTAACCAGTCAGGCAGGATGGGAGGGGGCAGGGGGGGGGGAGGAAGCAGGTGGTCCAAAATGAAGCCCTGAGATTCGTCACAGGTGAAAGATACCCCTTCACCAGAACCACAGCCGAGATACATAGAGACCTGAGAATAAAACCCATCAACCAGCAGCTGCACACCCTGGCCAGCAGAGTCTGGCAAAAGATAGAACGATCAGAGCAAGAACTCCTTCAAAGACTCCCACCAGATAACGACAACAACCATACATGGTTCCCAAAAAGTTACCAAATCTCAAAAGGTCCATTACCACCCCCGATCTACACGGCCAGGCAATAGACAACCTCCCTAGACCAGCATCCGCCAGTAGGGTCGGCGGAATATGAAATAAGGCCCTTAAAACACCCATATAGGGTAGGCTGTCTAGTGCCTGTACCGACAGACAATAACTAACCCATGACACAACCCTAACACACTATTAGCTTAGCTAGACGGTCAGCCCCCCCGCCTCCTAAATTTCTTCAATTTCCGAACTATAACTTCCTTCTACCACCTCTAATCTTCCTTCACTCCTTTCTCTACAAAAAAAAAGAGGGAGAGAGGGAAGGAGGGAGAGAGGGGAGGAGAGAGAGAGGGACGAGCGGGAAACGAAGGAAGGAAGGAAGGAGGGAGGGCAAGGTGGAGACTTGGTCTGTGTATCATTAGTTGAGAGTAAATTACCGCAAGGTCTTTTGTAAACTCGTACCTAGGACAGTCTCAGCGCCATTTTTGTTAGATGGTCTTGTACCATAACTTAAACAGTTACTGTTCTACCTAGTTGTCCAGTTAGTGAGCTAATTAGTGTTTAGTGACTCAATCAGTGAACCACTTGGTGAGCCAGTTTGTGAACCAGTTATGAGCCTTTTAATGAGCTAGTTGAAGAAACAGTTAGTGAGCGAGTTGGTGAACCAGTTAATGAACCAGTTTGCCATGGTCATATAATTATCTTTCTGATGTGGACTTGGAAGAACCAGTCATATGTGTTTAAGTGGTTGTTTACCAAAGCCAGTTACTGCTTGTGATGAAGGACAGCGAGGCCAGACAGTGAGGGCGACTGTCGCATCACAACTAGTGTACACACGCGCGCGCACACACACACACACACACCAATATGCAATCCTTGTGAAGCAATGATTGTGTCCTGTTGTACACACACACACACACACACACACTAACACACACCCGTATGCATTAATCGGAGATGATGTGGTGGAATAAACGACCGAGAGAGAGAGAGAGAGAGAGAGAGAGAGAGAGAGAGAGAGAGAGAGAGAGAGAGAGAGAGAGAGAGATCTACCATGAGTCACCCTCGGGTTTTTATCATCAACACAAACAACAAGTAGAAGGAGTACTGTAAACATCCCTTACTCACTCCCACACTGACTCACCCCCGCACTGACTCACCCCCGCACTGACTCACCCCCACACAGACTCACTCCCACACTGAATCATCCCACAGACTCACCCCCACACTGACTCACCCCCGCACTGACTCACCCCCACACTGACTTACTCCCACACTGAATCATCCCACAGACTCACCCCCACACTGACTCACCCCCACACAGACTCACTCCCACACTGAATCATCCCACAGACTCACCCCCACACTGACTCACCCCCACACTGACTTACTCCCACACTGAATCATCCCACAGACTCACCCCCGCACTGACTCACCCCCACACTGACTTACTCCCACACTGAATCATCCCACAGACTCACCCCCACACTGAATCATCCCACAGACTCACCCCCACACTGACTCACCCCCGCACTGACTCACTTTCACACTAATTCACCGCCACACTGACTCACGCCCACACTGAATCATCCCACAGACTCACCCCCACACTGACTCACTCCCACACTGAATCATCCCACAGACTCACCCCCACACTGACTCACCCCCACACTGACTCACCCCCACACTGACTCACTCCCACACTGAATCATCCCACAGACTCACCCCCACACTGACTCACTCCCACACTGAATCATCCCCACGCTGAATCATCCCACAGACTCACCCCCGCACTGACTCACCTCACACTGACTAACCCCCACACTGACTAACCCCCACACTGACTCACCCCCGCACTGACTAACTTTCACACTAATTCACCGCCACACTGACTCACTCCCACACTGAATCATCCCACACTGACTCACCCCCACACTGAATCATCCCACAGACTCACCCCCGCACTGACTCACTTTCACACTTGACTCACCCCCACTGACTCACTCTCACACTGACTCACCCCCACACTGACTTACTTTCACACTGACTCACCACCACACTGACTCACCCCCACACTGACTCACTCCACACTGACTCACCCCACACTGACTCACCCCACACTGACTCACCCCCACACTGACTCACTCCTACACTGACTCACCCCCACACTGACTCACCCCCGCACTGACTCACCCCTACACTGACTCACCCACACACTAACTTACACCCACACTAACTCACTCCCACACTGACTCACTCTCACACTGACTCATCCCCACACTGGCTCACTCACAAACCCCTACACTGACTCACCCCCACACTGACTCATTCCCACACTGACTCACCCCCACACTGACTCACTCTCACACTGACTCACCCCCACACTGACTCACCCCCACACTGACTCACTCCCACACTGACTCACTCCCACACTGACTCACCCACCGCACTGTGACTCACTCCCACACTGACTCACCCCCACACTGACTCACCCCCACACTGACTCCCCCCACACTAACTCAAAACTTTACAGCTATGATGAGTCACTACACACACGTTTATTTACACTGTGAAGTTTTGCGGCGTAAATTTGAACTATTCCTTGTTTACCGAGATAATGTTATAATGTTTAGTGTCATTATTATCATCATCATCACCAGAAGTAGGCATCAGGCATAGAAAACGAGTAGGCATCAGGCATAGACAACGAGTAGGCATCAGGCATAGACAACGGGTAGGTATCAGGCATAGAAAACGAGTAGATATCAGGCATAGAAAACGAGGAGTAATAATCACACTGAGTCAATCTTTAATTACACACCTTTGTCGCCTGGGGGTGAGGTAGGGAGGAGGTGAGGTAGGGAGGGGGTGAGGTAGTGAGGTAGGGAGGGGGTGAGGTAGGGAGGGGGTGAGGTAGTGAGGTAGGGAGGGGGTGAGGTAGTGAGCAAGAGGGAGAGGGGAGGGGGTAGTGAGGAAGAGGAAGTGAGCCGTCGGAAGGGGGTTGAGGTAGTGAGCCAGAGAGAGGAGAGGGGAGGAGGTAGTGAGCCGTCGGGAGGGGGGGTGAGGTAGTGAGCCAGAGGGAGGAGGGGGGAGGAGGTAGTGAGCCAGAGAGAGGAGAGGGGAGGAGGTAGTGAGCCGTCGGGAGGGGGGTGAGGTAGTGAGCCAGAGGGAGGAGGTGGGAGGAGGTAGTGAGCCGTAGGGAGGGGGGTGAGGTAGTGAGCCAGAGGGAGGAGGTGGGAGGAGGTAGTGAGCCAGAGAGAGGAGGTGGGAGGAGGTAGTGAGCCGTCGGGAGGGGGGTGAGGTAGTGAGCCAGAGAGAGGAGGTGGGAGGAGGTAGTGAGCCGTCGGGAGGGGGGTGAGGTAGTGAGCCAGAGAGAGGAGGTGGGAGGAGGTAGTGAGCCGTAGGGAGGGGGGTGAGGTAGTGAGCCAGAGGGAGGAGGGGAGGAGGTAGTGAGCCAGAGGGAGGAGGTGGGAGGAGGTAGTGAGCCGTAACTAATAGCATTATACCTGGCCGGCCTCACTACCTAATTAGCGGGGTGGAGCACAACAATGGTAGCGCTCACACCTGCTCTCTGACAGCTGGGGGAGGAGGAGGGAGGAGAAGGAGGAGAAGAGGAAAGGAAAGTAAAGGGAAGGGAGGAGGAGCAAAGGGAAAGGGGAGGAGGGGG
The DNA here is from genome assembly GCA_958450375.1 of Homarus gammarus. Taxonomy (NCBI): domain Eukaryota; kingdom Metazoa; phylum Arthropoda; class Malacostraca; order Decapoda; family Nephropidae; genus Homarus; species Homarus gammarus. The sequence continues at coordinate 104,628 of CAUDMG010001566.1, read as the reverse complement.
GACGAACAGAGACAAAATTCCAACCTGGCGTAATTTCTTCATGTTCAAATACCGTTAAGTTGGGTTAGGTTAGGTTAGTATTAGTGGACGTAAAGATAGGTTTGAGTTAAGGTGAGAGAGAGAGAGAGAGAGAGAGAGAGAGAGAGAGAGAGAGAGAGAGAGAGAGAGAGAGAGAGAGAGAGAGAGAGAGATCCCCTCGCACAATACAATCAGAGAAAGTCAGGCCAGCATCTCTCTAATCCAGACCACCCACACACCCACACAGGTTAAGTCTCCTCCACCACCGCCTACAATACCAACTTTATAAACTTGGTCACCCAGGAGCCAACAGCTGCCTCCTGCCACCAACACTATATCCTCCTTCTTCTCTTCCTCTAACTCTCCCTCCATCTTCTCTCCCTCCCATAATCTTTACCTCCGCCCCCCCCCTCCCCTCTTCTCCAACTTCTTCCCCTCTTCTGCACCTCCTTTTCCTCTACTCTTCTCCACCTCCTTCCCTCTTCTCCAGCTCCTTTCCCTCCCCTCCCCTCTTCTCCACCTCCCCTCCTCTCTTCTCCACCTCCTCCCCCTCTTCTCCACCTCCTTCCCCTCCCCTCCCATCTTCTCCACCTCCCCAACGACCAATTTATTGTCATCTTCCCACTTGTCAACTTTTGATTAAAATAATGGGCTAACTTTTTCCTTCTCCTCAGTTTTTCTTCCTAAAATATTAAGTAATTTTTTTCTTTTATAACACGTAAGTAGTTTTCAAGTTTACTTTCACTCAAGTTTACATCTTCTTAAGGTTTACCTCACACGTCTCGTTCTAATAAGTTGTTCTTGTCAAGTTGGTTTAGGTTGAAGGGAATATATATACTGTATACCGTTTAACATATATTTAGTACTTAAAAAACATATATTTACTTCTTGTTAAACTGAGAATCATTTTGTGACTATTTGGAATCCTGTCAATTTATCACCATATTTTAGGAATTGTTTTACTTATCAATCATCAGAGAAGTTTTTTAAATAAGTTTTCAATCTACAGTAGTTGTAATGTTGATTGACGTGTGGAATTCTTAAGATGAATTATTGGTCACCAAGTACAGGTAGTAATATTTTTTTTTATCATATGTCAACTATTGACTAAGCTACGCTCACATCTGGCGTCCTTAGCAACCATCCTTAGACGCTCATTGGTTGGCGGTTACTAAGTTGCATCTCCACATCGGTGAATTCATCCGCTATTTTTTCCTCTTCAAATGATGGAAATGAACAAAGTGATTATTGAACTCAACGAAGTAAATGTCTGAGGCACTTACTTTTAACTGTCGTTTCCTTTTCTTTTCAAATAACCTTAAATAAAACAAATGGGCAGCTAAGCGCGACGATGTGGTGAGGCGACTCACTTAGCAACCATCAACCAATCAATTTCCAGGAGTTCTGATGGTTGCTAAGGACGCCACATTGGGCGGGGCTCATAAGACAGGTTAATGTACCCAGAGAAAAATAAATACATGCTTTCAGAGGTAACAGTGAAGATGCCAGTTAACATTTTTACGGCGAATGGGAAGAAAAATATTGAGAAAAACTTTACGAAGATCGTTTCTGATGACCTTTCACGACAACCTTAGAACGTGAGGAAGAACCATCATAACAGCAAACTTGAAATAACACTCTTTTGCGTAAAACTAATGCATTCATAATATCAATTAATACAAAATTATTTAAAGTAAGTACTGTACCTATCATTTTTTTTCATTACCCAAAACAAAAATACTGTTCATGTAAGGATTTATTTCTAATACATATGAATACAAAAAAATTGTACCCTAAAACAAGATTATTTTAAAAGGTTCGTCATTAAGGGAGGGAGGAGGGGGGGGGGGGCACGACCTGTAACAATGTAGTTGATCAAGTACTTACTGGAGAAGGTTGATGGCAGGCCGGGTTGTGGAGGGGTGGCAGGCCGGGTTGTGGAGGGGTGGCACAGGCCGGGTTGAGGAAGGGTGGCAGAGGCCGGGTTGTGGAGGGGTGGCAGGCCGGGTTGTGGAGGGGTGGCACAGGCCGGGTTGTGGAGGGGTGGCAGAGGCCGGGTTATGGAGGGGTGGCAGAGGCCGGGTTATGGAGGGGTGGCAGGCCGGGTTGTGGAGGGGTGGCAGGCCGGGTTGTGGAGGGGTGGCAGGCCGGGTTGTGGAGGGGTGGCAGGCCGGGTTGAGGAAGGGTGGCAGAGGCCGGGTTGTGGAGGGGTGGCAGGCCGGGTTGTGGAGGGGTGGCACAGGCCGGGTTGTGGAGGGGTGGCACAGGCCGGGTTATGGAGGGGTGGCAGAGGCCGGGTTATGGAGGGGTGGCAGGCCGGGTTGTGGAGGGGTGGCAGGCCGGGTTGTGGAGGGGTGGCACAGGCCGGGTTGTGGAGGGGTGGCAGGCCGGGTTGTGGAGGGGTGGCACAGGCCAGGTTGTGGAGGGGTGGCAGGCCAGGTTGTGGAGGGGTGGCAGGCCGGGTTGTGGAGGGGTGGCACAGGCCGGGTTGTGGAGGGGTGGCACAGGCCGGGTTGTGGAGGGGTGGCAGAGGCCGGGTTGTGGAGGGGTGGCAGGCCGGGTTGTGGAGGGGTGGCAGGCCGGGTTGTGGAGGGGTGGCAGGCCGGGTTGTGGAGGGGTGGCACAGGCCGAGTTGTGGAGGGGTGGCACAGGCCGGGTTGTGGAGGGGTGGCAGGCCGGGTTGTGGAGGGGTGGCAGGCCGGGTTGTGGAGGGGTGGCACAGGCCGGGTTGTGGAGGGGTGGCAGAGGCCGGGTTGTGGAGGGGTGGCAAACCTAACCTAACCGAACCATCAATCCGTGCCTCCACTCATCACTGGGCATAATGCCACACTAAGGCCAGAGTCTCGGCACCAATAACCTTTTAATGGGTTGAATCGATTTACTGTGTGTGTACCTGTACCACTTACTGTGTGTGTACCTGTACCACTAACTGTGTGTGTGTGTGTGTGTGTGTGTACCTGTACCACTTACTGTGTGTGTACCTGTACCACTTACTGTGTGTATGTGTGTACCTGTACCACTTACTGTGTGTGTGTACCTGTACCACTTACTGTGTGTGTGTGTACCTGTACCACTTACTGTGTGTGTGTACCTGTACCACTTACTGTGTGTGTGTGTACCTGTACCACTTGCTGTGTGTGTGTGTACCTGTACCACTTACTGTGTGTGTGTGTACCTGTACCACTTACTGTGTGTGTATCTGTACCACTTACTGTGTGTGTGTACCTGTACCACTTACTGTGTGTGTGTGTGTGTACCTGTACCACTTCATGTGTGTGTACCTGTACCACTTACTGTGTGTGTGTGTATACCTGTACCACTTCCTGTGTGTGTACCTGTACCACTTCCTGTGTGTGTACCTGTACCACTTCCTGTGTGTGTGTGTACCTGTACCACTTCCTGTGTGTGTGTGTACCTGTACCACTTACTGTGTGTGTGTACCTGCACCACTTCCTGTGTGTGTGTGTACCTGTACCACCTCCTGTGTGTGTGTACCTGTACCACTTACTGTGTGTGTGTGTGTGTACCTGTACCACTTCCTGTGTGTGTGTACCTGTACCACCTCCTGTGTGTGTGTACCTGTACCACTTACTGTGTGTGTGTGTGTGTGTGTACCTGTACCACTTCCTGTGTGTGTGTGTACCTGTACCACTTACTATGTGTGTGTACCTGTACCACTTACTGTGTGTGTGTACCTGAACCACTTCCTGTGTGCATACCTGTACCACTTAGTGTGTGTGTGTACCTGCACCACTTCCTGTGTGTGTGTGTGTACCTGTACCACTTACTGTGTGTGTGTACCTGTACCACTTAGTGTGTGTGTCTACCTGTACCACTTACTGTGTGTGTGTGTACCTGCACCACCTAGTGTGTGTGTCTACCTGTACCACTTCCTGTGTGTGTGTGTACCTGTACCACTTAGTGTGTGTGTGTACCTGTACCACTTAGTGTGTGTGTGTACCTGTACCACTTCCTGTGTGTGTGTGTACCTGTACCACTTACTGTGTGTGTGTACCTGTACCACTTCCTGTGTGTGTGTACCTGTACCACTTACTGTGTGTGTGTGTGTACCTGTACCACTTACTGTGTGTGTGTGTACCTGTACCACTTAGTGTGTGTGTCTACCTGTACCACTTACTGTGTGTGTGTGTACCTGTACCACTTAGTGTGTGTGTCTACCTGTACCACTTCCTGTGTGTGTGTGTACCTGTACCACTTAGTGTGTGTGTCTACCTGTACCACTTACTGTGTGTGTGTCTACCTGTACCACTTCCTGTGTGTGTGTCTACCTGTACCACTTCCTGTGTGTGTGTACCTGTACCACTTCCTGTGTGTGTGTGTACCTGTACCACTTCCTGTGTGTGTGTGTACCTGCACCACTTCCTGTGTGTGTGTGTACCTGTACCACTTACTGTGTGTGTGTGTACCTGTACCACTTAGTGTGTGTGTGTGTACCTGTACCACTTCCTGTGTGTGTATACCTGTACCACTTCCTGTGTGTGTGTGTACCTGTACCACTTCCTGTGTGTGTATACCTGTACCACTTCCTGTGTGTACCTGTACCACTTCCTGTGTGTGTGTACCTGTACCACTTCCTGTGTGTGTGTACCTGTACCACTTCCTGTGTGTGTGTACCTGTACCACTTCCTGTGTGTGTACACCTGTACCACTTCCTGTGTGTGTACACCTGTACCACTTCCTGTGTGTGTGTACCTGTACCACTTCCTGTGTGTGTGTACCTGTACCACTTCCTGCGTGTGTACACCTGTACCACTTCCTGTGTCTGCATACCTGTACCACTTCCTGTGTGTGTGTGTGTACCTGTACCACTTCCTGCGTGTGTACACCTGTACCACTTCCTGTGTCTGCATACCTGTACCACTTCCTGTGTGTGTGTGTGTACCTATACCACTTCCTGTGTGTGTGTGTGTACCTATACCACTTCCTGTGTGTGTGTGTATACCTGTACCACTTCCTGTGTGTGTGTACCTGTACCACTTCCTGTGTGTGTGTATATACCTGTACCACTTACTGTGTGTGTGTGTGTACCTGTACCACTTACTGTGTGTGTGTGTGTACCTGTACCACTTACTGTGTGTGTGTACCTGTACCACTTCCTGTGTGTGTGTGTGTACCTGTACCACTTCCTGTGTGTGTGTGTACCTGTACCACTTACTGTGTGTGTGTGTACCTGTACCACTTACTGTGTGTGTGTACCTGAACCACTTCCTGTGTGCATACCTGTACCACTTAGTGTGTGTGTGTACCTGTACCACTTCCTGTGTGTGTGTGTATACCTGTACCACTTACTGTGTGTGTGTACCTGTACCACTTAGTGTGTGTGTCTACCTGTACCACTTACTGTGTGTGTGTGTACCTGTACCACTTAGTGTGTGTGTCTACCTGTACCACTTCCTGTGTGTGTGTGTACCTGTACCACTTAGTGTGTGTGTGTACCTGTACCGCTTCCTGTGTGTGTGTGTGTACCTGTACCACTTCCTGTGTGTGTGTGTACCTGTACCACTTACTGTGTGTGTGTACCTGTACCACTTACTGTGTGTGTGTGTACCTGTACCACTTACTGTGTGTGTGTGTACCTGTACCACTTAGTGTGTGTGTCTACCTGTACCACTTCCTGTGTGTGTATACCTGTACCACTTCCTGTGTGTGTGTGTACCTGTACCACTTCCTGTGTGTGTATACCTGTACCACTTCCTGTGTGTGTGTGTACCTGTACCACTTCCTGTGTGTGTGTACCTGTACCACTTCCTGTGTGTGTGTACCTGTACCACTTCCTGTGTGTGTGTACCTGTACCACTTCCTGTGTGTGTACACCTGTACCACTTCCTGTGTGTGTACACCTGTACCACTTCCTGTGTGTGTGTACCTGTACCACTTCCTGTGTGTGTGTACCTGTACCACTTCCTGCGTGTGTACACCTGTACCACTTCCTGTGTCTGCATACCTGTACCACTTCCTGTGTGTGTGTGTGTACCTATACCACTTCCTGTGTGTGTGTGTGTGTGTACCTATACCACTTCCTGTGTGTGTGTGTATACCTGTACCACTTCCTGTGTGTGTGTACCTGTACCACTTCCTGTGTGTGTGTATACCTGTACCACTTACTGTGTGTGTGTGTGTACCTGTACCACTTACTGTGTGTGTGTACCTGTACCACTTCCTGTGTGTGTGTGTGTGTACCTGTACCACTTCCTGTGTGTGTGTGTACCTGTACCACTTAGTGTGTGTGTGTACCTGTACCACTTAGTGTGTGTGTGTACCTGTACCACTTCCTGTGTGTGTGTGTACCTGTACCACTTACTGTGTGTGTGTACCTGTACCACTTCCTGTGTGTGTGTACCTGTACCACTTACTGTGTGTGTGTGTACCTGTACCACTTAGTGTGTGTGTCTACCTGTACCACTTACTGTGTGTGTGTGTGTACCTGTACCACTTAGTGTGTGTGTCTACCTGTACCACTTCCTGTGTGTGTGTGTACCTGTACCACTTAGTGTGTGTGTCTACCTGTACCACTTACTGTGTGTGTGTCTACCTGTACCACTTCCTGTGTGTGTGTACCTGTACCACTTCCTGTGTGTGTGTGTACCTGTACCACTTCCTGTGTGTGTGTACCTGTACCACTTCCTGTGTGTGTGTGTACCTGTACCACTTCCTGTGTGTGTGTGTACCTGTACCACTTACTGTGTGTGTGTACCTGTACCACTTCCTGTGTGTGTGTGTGTACCTGTACCACTTTCTGTGTGTGTGTACCTGTACCACTTCCTGTGTGTGTGTGTACCTGTACCACTTCCTGTGTGTGTGTGTACCTGTACCACTTCCTGTGTGTGTGTGTACCTGTACCACTTCCTGTGTGTGTGTGTACCTGTACCACTTCCTGTGTGTGTGTACCTGTACCACTTCCTGTGTGTGTGTGTACCTGTACCACTTCCTGTGTGTGTGTGTACCTGTACCACTTACTGTGTGTGTGTGTACCTGTACCACTTACTGTGTGTGTGTGTACCTGTACCACTTCCTGTGTGTGTGTGTGTACCTATACCACTTCCTGTGTGTGTGTGTGTGTACCTATACCACTTCCTGTGTGTGTGTGTATACCTGTACCACTTCCTGTGTGTGTGTACCTGTACCACTTCCTGTGTGTGTGTATACCTGTACCACTTACTGTGTGTGTGTGTGTACCTGTACCACTTACTGTGTGTGTGTACCTGTACCACTTCCTGTGTGTGTGTGTGTACCTGTACCACTTCCTGTGTGTGTGTGTGTACCTGCACCACTTACTGTGTGTGTGTACCTGTACCACTTACTGTGTGTGTGTGTACCTGAACCACTTCCTGTGTGCATACCTGTACCACTTAGTGTGTGTGTGTACCTGTACCACTTCCTGTGTGTGTGTGTATACCTGTACCACTTACTGTGTGTGTGTACCTGTACCACTTAGTGTGTGTGTCTACCTGTACCACTTACTGTGTGTGTGTGTACCTGTACCACTTAGTGTGTGTGTCTACCTGTACCACTTCCTGTGTGTGTGTACCTGTACCACTTAGTGTGTGTGTGTACCTGTACCACTTAGTGTGTGTGTGTACCTGTACCACTTCCTGTGTGTGTGTGTACCTGTACCACTTACTGTGTGTGTGTACCTGTACCACTTCCTGTGTGTGTACCTGTACCACTTACTGTGTGTGTGTGTACCTGTACCACTTCCTGTGTGTGTGTGTACCTGTACCACTTCCTGTGTGTGTGTACCTGTACCACTTCCTGTGTGTGTGTGTACCTGTACCACTTCCTGTGTGTGTGTGTACCTGTACCACTTACTGTGTGTGTGTGTACCTGTACCACTTACTGTGTGTGTGTGTACCTGTACCACTTAGTGTGTGTGTCTACCTGTACCACTTCCTGTGTGTGTGTGTACCTGTACCACTTAGTGTGTGTGTCTACCTGTACCACTTACTGTGTGTGTGTCTACCTGTACCACTTCCTGTGTGTGTGTCTACCTGTAACACTTCCTGTGTGTGTGTACCTGTACCACTTCCTGTGTGTGTGTGTACCTGTACCACTTCCTGTGTGTGTGTACCTGTACCACTTCCTGTGTGTGTGTGTGTACCTGTACCACTTCCTGTGTGTGTGTGTACCTGTACCACTTACTGTGTGTGTGTACCTGTACCACTTCCTGTGTGTGTGTGTGTACCTGTACCACTTCCTGTGTGTGTGTACCTGTACCACTTCCTGTGTGTGTGTACCTGTACCACTTCCTGTGTGTGTGTACCTGTACCACTTCCTGTGTGTGTGTGCACCTGTACCACTTCCTGTGTGTGTGTGTACCTGTACCACTTCCTGTGTGTGTGTGTACCTGTACCACTTCCTGTGTGTGTGTACCTGTACCACTTCCTGTGTGTGTGTGTACCTGTACCACTTCCTGTGTGTGTGTGTACCTGTACCACTTACTGTGTGTGTGTACCTGTACCACTTACTGTGTGTGTGTGTACCTGTACCACTTACTGTGTGTGTGTGTACCTGTACCACTTTCTGTGTGTACCTGTACCACTTACTGTGTGTGTGTGTACCTGTACCACTTACTGTGTGTGTGTACCTGTACCACTTCCTGTGTGTATACCTGTACCACTTCCTGTGTGTCTACCTGTACCACTTCCTGTGTGTGTGTCTACCTGTACCACTTCCTGTGTGTGTGTACCTGTACCACTTCCTGTGTGTGTGTGTACCTGTACCACTTCCTGTGTGTGTGTACCTGTACCACTTCCTGTGTGTGTGTGTACCTGTACCACTTCCTGTGTGTGTGTGTACCTGTACCACTTACTGTGTGTGTGTACCTGTACCACTTCCTGTGTGTGTGTGTGTACCTGTACCACTTCCTGTGTGTGCGTACCTGTACCACTTCCTGTGTGTGTGTACCTGTACCACTTCCTGTGTGTGTGTACCTGTACCACTTCCTGTGTGTGTGTGCACCTGTACCACTTCCTGTGTGTGTGTGTACCTGTACCACTTCCTGTGTGTGTGTGTACCTGTACCACTTCCTGTGTGTGTGTACCTGTACCACTTCCTGTGTGTGTGTGTACCTGTACCACTTCCTGTGTGTGTGTGTACCTGTACCACTTACTGTGTGTGTGTGTACCTGTACCACTTACTGTGTGTGTGTGTACCTGTACCACTTACTGTGTGTGTGTGTACCTGTACCACTTTCTGTGTGTACCTGTACCACTTACTGTGTGTGTGTGTACCTGTACCACTTACTGTGTGTGTGTACCTGTACCACTTCCTGTGTGTATACCTGTACCACTTCCTGTGTGTATACCTGTACCACTTCCTTTGTGTGTGTACCTGTACCACTTCCTGTGTGTGTGTACCTGTACCACTTCCTGTGTGTGTGTACCTGTACCACTTCCTGTGTGTGTACCTGTACCACTTCCTGTGTGTGTGTGTGTGTATACCTGTACCACTTACTGTGTGTGTGTACCTGTACCACTTCCTGTGTGTATGTACCTGTACCACTTACTGTGTGTGTGTACCTGTACCACTTCCTGTGTGTGTGTACCTGTACCACTTCCTGTGTGTACCTGTACCACTTACTGTGTGTGTGTGTGTGTGTACCTGTACCACTTTCTGTGTGTGTGTACCTGTACCACTTACTGTGTGTGTATACCTGTACCACTTCCTGTGTGTGTGTGTGTACCTGTACCACTTCCTGTGTGTGTGTACCTGTACCACTTCCTGTGTGTACACCTGTACCACTTACTGTGTGTGTGTGTGTACCTGTACCACTTCCTGTGTGTGTCTACCTGTACCACTTCCTGTGTGTGTGTGTGAACCTGTACCACTTACTGTGTGTGTGTGTACCTGTACCACTTCCTGTGTGTGTGTGTACCTGTACCACTTCCTGTGTGTGTGTACCTGTACCACTTCCTGTGTGTGTACCTGTACCACTTCCTGTGTGTACACCTGTACCACTTACTGTGTGTGTGTGTGTGTACCTGTACCACTTCCTGTGTGTGTGTACCTGTACCACTTACTGTGTGTGTGTGTACCTGTACCACTTACTGTGTGTGTGTACCTGTACCACTTACTGTGTGTGTGTACCTGCACCACTTCCTGTGTGTGTACCTGTACCACTTACTATGTGTGTATGTACCTGTACCACTTACTGTGTGTGTGTACCTGTACCACTTCCTGTGTGTGTGTACCTGTACCACTTCCTGTGTGTGTGTGTGTACATGTACCACTTACTGTGTGTGTGTGTACATGTACCACTTCCTGTGTGTGTGTGTACCTGTACCACTTCCTGTGTGTGTGTACCTGCACCACTTCCTGTGTGTGTGTACCTGCACCACTTCCTGTGTGTGTATACCTGTACCACTTACTGTGTGTGTGTGTGTACCTGTACCACTTCCTGTGTGTGTGTACCTGTACCACTTCCTGTATGTGTGTACCTGTACCACTTCCTGTGTGTGTGTGTACCTGTACCACTTCCTGTGTGTGTGTGTACCTGTACCACTTCCTGTGTGTGTGTGTACCTGTACCACTTCCTGTGTGTGTGTACCTGTACCACTTCCTGTGTGTGTACCTGTACCACTTCCTGTGTGTGTGTACCTGTACCACTTCCTGTGTGTGTGTACCTGTACCACTTCCTGTGTGTGTGTACCTGTACCACTTCCTGTGTGTGTGTGTACCTGTACCACTTCCTGTGTGTGTGTACCTGTACCACTTCCTGTGTGTGTACCTGTACCACTTCCTGTGTGTGTGTACCTGTACCACTTCCTGTGTGTGTACCTGTACCACTTCCTGTGTGTGTGTACCTGTACCACTTCCTGTGTGTGTGTACCTGTACCACTTCCTGTGTGTGTACCTGTACCACTTCCTGTGTGTGTGTACCTGTACCACTTACTGTGTGTGTGTACCTGTACCACTTACTGTGTGTGTGTACCTGTACCACTTCCTGTGTGTGTACCTGTACCACTTCCTGTGTGTGTGTACCTGTACCACTTACTGTGTGTGTGTACCTGTACCACTTCCTGTGTGTGTGCACCTGTACCACTTACTGTGTGTGTGTGTACCTGTACCACTTACTGTGTGTGTGTACCTGTACCACTTCCTGTGTGTGTGTACCTGTACCACTTCCTGTGTGTGTGTACCTGTACCACTTCCTGTGTGTGTGTACCTGTACCACTTACTGTGTGTGTGTACCTGTACCACTTCCTGTGTGTGTGTACCTGTACCACTTCCTGTGTGTGTGTACCTGTACCACTTACTGTGTGTGTGTGTACCTGTACCACTTACTGTGTGTGTGTACCTGTACCACTTCCTGTGTGTGTGTGTACCTGTACCACTTCCTGTGTGTGTGTACCTGTACCACTTACTGTGTGTGTGTGTACCTGTACCACTTACTGTGTGTGTGTACCTGTACCACTTCCTGTGTGTGTGTACCTGTACCACTTACTGTGTGTGTGTACCTGTACCACTTCCTGTGTGTGTGTACCTGTACCACTTCCTGTGTGTGTGTACCTGTACCACTTCCTGTGTGTGTGTACCTGTACCACTTCCTGTGTGTGTGTACCTGTACCACTTCCTGTGTGTGTGTACCTGTACCACTTACTGTGTGTGTGTACCTGTACCACTTCCTGTGTGTGTGTACCTGTACCACTTCCTGTGTGTGTGTGTACCTGTACCACTTACTGTGTGTGTGTACCTGTACCACTTCCTGTGTGTGTGTACCTGTACCACTTCCTGTGTGTGTGTACCTGTACCACTTCCTGTGTGTGTGTACCTGTACCACTTCCTGTGTGTGTGTACCTGTACCACTTCCTGTGTGTGTGTGTACCTGTACCACTTCCTGTGTGTGTACCTGTACCACTTCCTGTGTGTGTGTACCTGTACCACTTCCTGTGTGTGTGTACCTGTACCACTTCCTGTGTGTGTGTACCTGTACCACTTCCTGTGTGTGTGTACCTGTACCACTTCCTGTGTGTGTGTACCTGTACCACTTCCTGTGTGTGTACCTGTACCACTTCCTGTGTTTGTGTACCTGTACCACTTCCTGTGTGTGTGTACCTGTACCACTTCCTGTGTGTGTGTGTACATGATGAGCCTATCAGTCTGGCTGCTTGTCAAACTATCTATCCACATCTCTAGCTATCTATCCACATCTCTAGCTATCTATCCACATCTCTAGCTATCTATCCACATCTCTATATATCTATCCACATCTCTATCTATCCACATCTCTATCTATCTATCCACATCTATATATCTATCCACATCTCTATATAACTATCCACATCTCTATCTATCCATCCACATCTCTATCTATATATCCACATCTCTATCTATCCATCCACTTCTCTATCTATCTATCCACATCTCTATCTATCCATCCACATCTCTATCTATCCATCCACATCTCTATCTATCTATCCACATCTATATATCTATCCACATCTCTATATAACTATCCACATCTCTATCTATCCATCCACATCTCTATCTATATATCCACATCTCTATCTATCCATCCACATCTCTATCTATATATCCACATCTCTATCTATCCATCCACATCTCTATCTATCTATCCTCACGTCAAGCTCTCATGTCTTCAACAGATTAACCATTCTTTAAGATGAGTCACCCAATCTTATGTCACCCAAAGTTTATTCACCTGGTTAGGATAGGTTGGGTTATCCTAGGATAGGTGAGGGTGGTTAATCTTCAGGTGGGATAAACTGGGATGTCTAATCTTTAGGTGAAACATGTATGGTGTTTAAAGGGTTAGGTTAGGTTAGGCTAGGTTAGGTTAGGTTAGGTTATGTAAGCAAATTGATCACAACAAACTACGTCAGCGATGGTTGTCAAGACGAGGTCAGAGGTGATGGTCTCCGTGTCTCTTGGTTGTACACACACAGACACACACACACACACTAACACACACACACACACAAACACACACACACACAGTCTTTGTTCGTGCCTTTACTCTGACACCCCTCCCCTCCCTCACGCAACTCTCCCTCCTCCCTATTGACTGTACTATTAATAAATTATACACACCGTTATTAAGCTTTGCGACACCCACTTTTTACAGGCGCAGTATCGGTCGTGGCGGCGTGAAGCATTAGCCATCACACAAGCAGTATTGAACGGCAGAATTGTGACCACGACAAACAGGTGAGTGGTGGGGTAGAGGTGTGTGTGTTGACTGTTCCTGGTGCTTGATGACGCAGGTGTGATTTGTCTGAAGCAGTCTATCGTGATTTGAAAGGTTGATAGATTTACGTGTGTGTGTGTGTGTGTAATAAAATAATTTGGCGACCTGTGGTGTAATGGTCAGCATGCTCGCCTCGCAAGTGAGCGGACCCGGGTTCGATCCCCGGGCAGGGTGAAACTATGGGCAGGTTTCATTACGCCATTTGCCTCTGTCTACCCAGTAGTAATTGGGAACCTGGATGTTAAACGATTTTCGGATCGTTTTCTGGGGTAATGGTTAGCCAGTGCAGTAGGCGAGTTGTCCGGTTTTCTCGGACTATTCCTTGACACTGGGTCATGCAGCTCGTTAACTCAGGGTGTGGTTGTTGTGTTGGCGACAGCTTCTACACCTTAAACAAATCCACGCCTAGATGGCCCTTGTGGCGGCCATCCTCGTACACGAGGGGCAACCATTATTTATCATTATTAATAAAATAACAATAAGAACAACAGCAACAACAAAAAGAACGATAATAATAATAAGTGGGGGAAGGCTAGACCACAGCCCTACCGACCCTGAGGCCAAGCTGTGTACATCGACCATCACCAGCGAGTGACTGCAGGTGCAACGTAGACCATCTGTTGACCTGTGTAAACACTTCTTTCCTTCAGACACACACACACACACACACGCACACACTTCTCTACTTACCTGTGGTTACTGTGGTGGATGATGATATATTAGTTACATGTTTTAATATGCTCACTAGAATTAAGTGGTGAATTGTAGTGTACTGATGATTTATTGTGGGTAGCAGGAGGTGGAGGGGTGTTGATTTATTGAGAGAGAGGTAGGAGTCCACCTGGTCGTCAACAGAGGCAGGTAACCCCGCCAGTAATACTCTCACCTCACTAACGAGCCTTGGGTCATCAGCGGTACCACACCCTCCCTCCCTCCTGTTTCCCACACTAGCCTCCCTCCCCTCACCACCTCCATCCTCCCCACTTCTCTCCCCTCCCCTCACCACCCTCCATCCTCCCCACCACTCTCCTCTCCCCTCCCCTCACCCCCCTCCCCACCACTCTCCTCCCCTCACCAACTCTCCCCATCTTTCCTGTCATTTAAATACTTCACCAACTTCCCTCCCTTTAACTTTCCCTCACCCTTCCCTCCCTACCTTACCTCTTCCTCCCTACCTTACCTCTCCCTCCCTACCTTACCTCTTCCTCCCTACCTTACCTCTCCCTCCCTACCTTACCTCTTCCTCCCTACCTTACCTCTCCCTCCCTACCTTACCTCTCCCTCCCTACCTTGCCTCTTCCTCCCTACCTTACCTCTCCCTCCCTACCTTACCTCTCCCTCCCTACCTTACCTCTCCCTCCCTACCTTACCTCTCCCTCCCTACCTCACCTCTTCCTCCCTACCTTACCTCTCCCTCCCTACCTTACCTCTCCCTCCCTACCTTACCTCTTCCTCCCTACCTTACCTCTCCCTCCCTACCTTACCTCTCCCTCCCTACCTTACCTCTCCCTCCCTACCTTACCTCTCCCTCCCTACCTTACCTCTTCCTCCCTACCTTACCTCTCCCTCCCTACCTTACCTCTCCCTCCCTACCTTGCCTCTCCCTCCCTACCTTATCTCTCTCTCCTCTCTCTCTCTCATTTCCTTCACTTCCTCTTCCTTTCCTTTATCATCCTTCACTACTATCCTTATCTACCTTCTCTCCCTCTTGCCTTCATTTCCTCCATCTTTACCTTTCTCTTCTTCTCCTCATCTCCTTCACTCTTCTCTTCATTCACTTCTCTCTCCCTTCTGTCTTCTTTCATCGTCTTTCATTTTATATTCTTCTTCCTTCTCCCTTTACACCCGAGAGAGAGAGAGAGAGAGAGAGAGAGAGAGAGAGAGAGAGAGAGAGAGAGAGAGAGTGTGTGTGTGTGTGTGGCGGAGCGGGACAAAGGCAGGTGCTACTGATTAATTCTCGGGGACCACACACCTGTCACCCCTACCCCCCCCCCCCCTGTGCCCCCACCCCTATCTTCCCCCGCCCCTCACTGCCTGCCCCTTACTACGATAATGACCTCTCCTCCTCTAACCTCACCACACCTCCTCCCCCTCCTTTCCTCTCACCACACCATTCTACCCCCTCCTCTTTCCTCACCACACCATCCTCCCCCTCCTCTCCCTTCACCACTCCATCCCTCTCTCTTTTAACCTCCTATCCTCTCTTGTTCACAATCTCTCTAACCTAACCTAACCTAACCCAACCCAATCCAACCTAACCTAACCTAACCCAACCCAACCCAACCCAACCCAACCCAACCTAACCCAACCCAACCCAACCCAACCCCACCCAACCTAACCTAACCCAACCCAACCTAACCCAACCCAACCCAACCCAACCTAACCCAACCCAACCTAACCTAACCTAACCTAACCCAACCCAACCCAACCTAACCTAACCTAACCCAACCTAACCTCCCTCCTTCACCGTAGTGCCTGGGGATATAAACGTTTCTCCCGACCAGACGAAACATTTGTATAAAAAAATAAAAACTCGTATATAACCTTTGGGTAGAGCTCCCTTTTAACTTGGCTTATAAATAAATAAGTTAAGGGGTTAAGTTACAAACCCAAATGGTGTTTTCTCCATCTATTGATAAACTTAAAAGTCACAGGCTTGACTGAGTTAAGTCACCAGTCCGATTCTCTTGAGGCTAAAGTAGACTGGCTGGTGTCTTGAGGGGAGGCTGAGCTGACCTTACATTCTCAAGGTCGGCCTACTGATAGAGGAATTTCCCCTCACGTGAACAGCAAATGACAACTCACAGCTTATGGAAAATTACCGTGGGTTGATTGTCTTATATAAACAAAATGTATTAACCCAAATTTATATAAATGTTATTGCCATGAGACAGGGGCTAATGCACTTGTAGCCCAGGAGGAGGTGTGGTGGCTCCTCCTCCTCCTCGCCAGAATAACAACACCGTAAGCCTACCCAAGGTTCGACGCCCGACTCACTTATACAAAGGCCAAAGATAACATCACTAACCCATGAGGTCTACCCACACCCACCCACACACGTTAATATAATACTGTGTGATCCCCCACCCCTCTCTCGGCACCAGGCGGGGGGGGGGGGGGGTAGAAACAAGCTCCCAAAGCCAACACAACACAATAGGTAAACACAGGTAAACAACCATTAAGCTTAACACACCTTACCTGTGCCACCACCAACACCTGTATAAGTAATTGCACTCTATAAAGGACACCAAATACTAGCAGGTAACTCCAGGTAAGACACACTCACACACCTGTAATTAACTGATACGGTGTAAGTGAACCTATGTTAGTGTTATTTATCGTGTGAGGTAATTAAGGTTTCTAGCGACCATAGACTTGTTAAATACACTAACTACCACAACAAAGCCATTAACGCAACACTAACGCAACACATCATTAACCACGACAAGTCATTAGGGAACATTAACCAACGAACACTCTTAAGAAAGTCACTAAACACACACACACACACACACTTCAATAACACATGAACTTCCTCCACTCCACCCACATCCTCCACCCCATCCAAAAATTCTACTCCACCCACTTTCTCCACACCTCCTCCATCACCACATACACACACACCTTAAACCTCCCACTCCACCCATCTCTTCCCACCTAAGTTCAGCAAGTCCTCCACCCAACCACGACCTCTCCACCCAACCTTCACACACCCTCCACCCAACCTCCACACACCCTCCACCCTAAAGTACCGAAAGACAAATTAAAGGTATAAAAAAAAATATTTGATATAATTCTCGATCTTATTTTAGTATCGAGTTAAGGTAGAGTCTCAAGTGTAATATTGTACCATGTTAAGTGAACGTATCTAGTTAAGGTAGAGTCTCAGGTGTAATATTGTACCATGTTAAGTGAACGTATCTAGTTAAGGTAGTCTCTCAGGTGTAATATTGTACCATGTTAAGTGAACGTATCTAGTTAAGGTAGAGTCATAAGTGTAATATTGTACCATGCTAAGTGAACGTATCTAGTTAAGGTAGAGTCTCAAGTGTAATATTGTACTATGTTAAGTGAACGTATCTAGTTAAGGTAGAGTCTCAGGTGTAATATTGTACCATGTTAAGTGAACGTATCTAGTTAAGGTAGAGCCTCAGGTGTAATATTGTACCATGTTAAGTGAACGTATCTAGTTAAGGTAGAGTCTCAGGTGTAATATTGTACCATGCTAAGTGAACGTATCTAGTTAAGGTAGAGTCTCAAGTGTAATATTGTACTATGTTAAGTGAACGTATCTAGTTAAGGTAGAGTCTCAAGTGTAATATTGTACTATGTTAAGTGAACGTATCTAGTTAAGGTAGAGTCTCAAGTGTAATATTGTACCATGCTAAGTGAACGTATCTAGTTAAGGTAGAGTCTCAGGTGTAATATTGTTCCATGTTAAGTGAACGTATCTAGTTAAGGTAGAGTCTCAAGTGTAATATTGTACCATGCTAAGTGAACGTATCTAGTTAAGGTAGAGTCTCAGGTGTAATATTGTACCATGTTAAGTGAACGTATCTAGTTAAGGTAGAGTCTCAGGTGTAATATTGTACCATGTTAAGTGAACGTATCTAGTTAAGGCAGTCTCTCAGGTGTAATATTGTACCATGTTAAGTGAACGTATCTAGTTAAGGTAGAGTCATAAGTGTAATATTGTACCATGCTAAGTGAACGCATCTAGTTAAGGTAGAGTCTCAGGTGTAATATTGTACCATGTTAAGTGAACGTATCTAGTTAAGGTAGAGTCTCAGGTGTAATATTGTACCATGCTAAGTGAACGTATCTAGTTAAGGTAGAGTCTCAGGTGTAATATTGTACTATGTTAAGTGAACGTATCTAGTTAAGGTAGAGTCTCAAGTGTAATATTGTATTATGTTAAGTGAACGTATCTAGTTAAGGTAGAGTCTCAAGTGTAATATTGTACCATGCTAAGTGAACGTATCTAGTGTTGCCATGATCACAGGAGGGTTGCCATGACCACAGGTGGTTGCCATGATTACAGGAGGGTTGCCATAATTACAAGAGGGTTGCCATAATCGCAGGAGGGTTGCCATGATTACAGGAGGGTTGCCATGACTACTGGTGGGTTGCCACGATTACAAGAGGGTTGCCATGATTACAGGAGGGTTACCATGACCACAGGAGGGTTGCCATGATTACAGGAGGGTTGCCATGACCACAGTAAGATTGTCATGACCACAGGAGGGTTACCATGACCACAGGAGGGTTGCCATGACCACAGTAAGATTGTCATGACCACAGGAGGGCTACCATGACCACAGGAGGGTTGCCATGACCACAGTAAGATTGCCATGACCACAGGAGGGTTGCCATGACCACAGGAGGGTTGCCATGACCACAGGAGGGTTGCCATGACCACAGTAAGGTTGTCATGACCACAGGAGGGTTACCATGACCACAGTAAGGTTGCCATGACCACAGGAGGGTTACCATGACCACAGAAGGGTTGCCATGACCACAGTAAGGTTGTCATGACCACAGGAGGGTTGCCATGACCACAGTAAGGTTGTCATGACCACAGGAGGGTTGCCATGACCACAGTAAGGTTGTCATGACCACAGGAGGGTTGCCATGACCACAGTAAGGTTGCCATGACCACAGGAGGGTTACCATGATTACAGAAGGGTTGCCATGACCACAGGAGGGTTGCCATGACCACAGAAGGGTTGCCATGACCACAGTAAGGTTGTCATGACCACAGGAGGGTTACCATGATTACAGAAGGGTTGCCATGACCACAGGAGGGTTACCATGACCACAGGAGGGTTGCCATGACCACAGAAGGGTTGCCATGACCACAGTAAGGTTGTCATGACCACAGGAGGGTTGCCATGACCACAGTAAGGTTGCCATGACCACAGGAGGGTTACCATGATTACAGAAGGGTTGCCATGACCACAGGAGGGTTGCCATGACCACAGTAAGGTTGTCATGACCACAGGAGGGTTGCCATGACCACAGTAAGGTTGCCATGACCACAGTAAGGTTGTCATGACCACAGGAGGGTTGCCATGACCACAGGAGGGTTGCCATGACCACAGTAAGGTTGCCATGACCACAGTAAGGTTGCCATGACCACAGGAGGGTTACCATGATTACAGAAGGGTTGCCATGACCACAGGAGGGTTGCCATGACCACAGTAAGGTTGCCATGACCACAGTAAGGTTGCCATGACCACAGGAGGGTTACCATGATTACAGAAGGGTTGACATGACCACAGGAGGGGTGCCATGACCACAGGAGGGCTGCCATGACCACAGTAAGGTTGCCATGACCACAGTAAGGTTGTCATGACCACAGGTGGGTTACCATGATTACAGAAGGGTTGCCATGACCACAGTAAGGTTGCCATAACCACAGGAGAACTTCAACACTACCTGGTCAGAATTTCTTGATCGACCTTCTGCTAATTTTTGGAACGTGACCCAAAAATCCACAACTTTACAAAAACTAAAAAAAAAAAAAAATAATTGGATCATCTATAAATTATATAACCCCTCCGACCTTATTTTACCTTAAGATTAATCACCCTTAACTCCAATCAAACTTAACTAAATCTACTGTAACCTGAGTTAGATTAGGTTAGTTTATGGTGGGTTGGTTTGGAATAGGTTATAGTGGTATCTATTAAAACTAGGGCCCATTAGAACTAGGACTTATTAGAATTGGGGTCCATTAGAACTAGGGTCCATTAGGACTAGGGCCCATTAGAACTAAGGCCCATTGTAACTAGGGTCCATTAGAAGTAGAACCGATTAGGACTAGGGGCCTATTAGAACTAGAACCCATAATGACTAAGGGCCCATTAAGACTGGGTCCCATTAGGACTGGGGCCCATTAGGACTAGTACCCATTAAGACTAGGGGCCCATTAAGACTGGGGCCCATTAGGACTAAGACCCATTAGGACTAGGGGCCCATTAGGACTAGGGCCCCATTAAGACTCGGGGCCCATTAAGACTCGGGACCCATTAAGACCGTCAGCTCATCAACATTAAGGCCATCTAGCGAGTAATCTTGGTAATAGTCTCCACCGCAGCTGACATTCCCCTAATTAGACGTTGATTACACCTGCCTGCCAGACTCACCTGATAAATACACTCACTCTTACTCATCCAGGTGTGACTCATGACTCAACTCAACCACAATAACTCAACCAAAATATCATGACAGATATTTTAGAGATGTAAAGGTTAGGTTAGGTAACGTTGGGTTGGGTAACGGTTGGGTTAGGTTAGGTAACGTTGGGTTGGGTAACGGTTGGGTTGGGTTGGGTAACGGTTGGGTTGGGTTGGGTAACGGTTGGGTTGGTTAGGTTGGGTAACGTTGGGTTGGGTAACGGTTGGGTTGGTTAGGTTGGGTAACGTTGGGTTGGGTTGGGTAACGGTTGGGTTGGTTAGGTTAGGTAACGTTGGGTTGGGTTGGGTAACGGTTGGGTTGGGTTGGGTAACGGTTGGGTTGGGTAACGGTTGGGTTGGTTAGGTTAGGTAACGTTGGGTTGGGTTGGGTAACGGTTGGGTTGGTTAGGTTAGGTAACGTTGGGTTGGGTTGGGTAACGGTTGGGTTGGGTAACGGTTGGGTTGGGTAACGGTTGGGTTGGTTACGTTAGGTTATGTTGGGTTGGTTATGCTGGGTTGGATTGGGTTACGTTACGTTAGAATATGTTGGGTTATGCATGGGTTGGGTTGGGTTACGTTACGTTAGAATATGTTGGGTTATGCATGGGTTGGATTGGGTTGGGTTACGTTAGAATATGTTGGGTTATGCATGGGTTGGATTGGGTTACGTTACGTTAGAATATGTTGGGTTATGCATGGGTTGGGTTGGGTTGGGTTACGTTAGAATATGTTGGGTTATGCATGGGTTGGGCTCTGTTAAGTTGGCTTAGGTTAGGTTAGGTTGACTGAACATAAAATTCACCATAACACTCAAAATATTCATCATTATTCATCGTATGTTATTCATCAATCATTATTACATATGTTTTAAGAGTTAGGAAGTGAGGGTGAATCATCCCTACTCACCATAACACTTCAGATATAATATGTAACGACACAACAACCACACCCTGAGTTAACGAGCTGCATGACCCAGTGTCAAGGAATAGTTCGAGAAGACCGGACAGCTCGCCGACTGCAGTGGCTAACCATTACCCCGTAACATGATCCGCAAATCGATTTACATCCAGGTTCCCAATTACTGCTGGGTAGACAGAGGCAAATGGCGTAATGAAACCTGCCCATAATTTCACCCTGCCCGGGGATCGAACCCGGGTCCACTCGCTTGCGAGGCGAGCATGCTGACCATTACACCACAGGTCACCATATAACCCACCACTAACCCACCAAGCACCAGTATCCGCAAAGACCCACCCAACTCACCAAATGACCCACCCAACCCACCAAACGACCCATCCAACCCACCGCCTCCCCCAGGTTAAGCCCACCAGACAGTAGTGGTGGTGTCGCAGCTAAAGTCAGATTTACGACTCAGGTAAAAGCTCATTCTGGCAATTTAGGGGACAGCTAAGTTCACCTCTTCAAGCCATTCACAACACAGCTAAAACTGACTCAGGTGACTCAACACAGCTAAGACTGACTCAATCGATTCACAACTCAGCTAAGACTGACTCAAGTGACACAGCACAGCTAAGACTGACTCAGTCGACTCACAACACAGCTAAGACTGTCTCAAGTGACGCAACACAGCTAAGACTGACTCAAGTGACTGAACACAGCTAAGATTATTACAATTGACTCACAACACAGCAAAGACTGACTCAAGTAATTTACAACACAGCTAAGACTGACACAAGGGACTCATAACGCAGCTAAGACTGACTCAGTCGACTCACAACCCAGCTAAGACTGACACAAGGGACTCATAACGCAGCTAAGACTGACTCAAGTGACTCACAAGACTAAGACTGACTCAACTAAGCTGACTCCAGGTCCTCGCCCAGGTGGCCTCAGGTGCCGGGGTCTTTACTTGGCTCTAATTAGTCTTTATTACCCACCTGATTACTTGGCCTCAATTCATTAGACCAATACCTGTAATTATGTCCAATGGTGCGTGTTATTAGGTGGGTGATGGTGGTGGGTGATGGTGGTGGTGGGTGATGGTGGTGGTGGTGGGTGATGGTGGGTGATGGTAGTGGTGGGTGATGGTGGTGGGTGATGGTGGTGGTGGGTGATGGTAGTGGTGGGTGATGGTAGTGGTGGGTGATGGTGGTGGTGGGTGATGGTGGTGGTGGGTGATGGTGGTGGTGGGTGATGGTGGTGGTGGTGGGTGATGGTGGTGGTGGGTGATGGTAGTGGTGGGTGATGGTGGTGGGTGATGGTGGTGGTGGGTGATGGTGGTGGTGGGTGATGGTAGTGGTGGGTGATGGTAGTGGTGGGTGATGGTGGTGGTGGGTGATGGTGGTGGTGGGTGATGGTGGTGGTGGGTGATGGTGGTGGTGGGTGATGATGGTAGGGATGATGGAAGTGGGTAAGGTAGGGGTGATGGTGGTGGGTGATGGTAGTGGTGGGTGATGTGGTGGGTGATGGTGGTGGTGGGTGATGGTGGTGGTGGGTGATGGTGGTGGGTGAGGCAGAGAGTGGTGGGTGATGGTGGTGGGTGATGGTGGTGGTGGGTGATGGTGGGTGGTGGGTGATGGTGGGTGATGGTGGTGGTGGGTGATGGTGGTGGTGGGTGATGATGGTGGGTGATGATGGTAGGGATGATGGTAGTGGGTAAGGTAGGGGTGATGGTAGTGGTGGGTGATGGTGGTGGGTGATGGTGGTGGGTGAGCAACTAAACAATGAATGACACTAACAACAATGGATGAAAATGGATGAAAAATGGATGAAGGTTAATAAACAATGTGGTGAAAGTGCATGAGAAATGAATGAAAGCGGATGAACAATAGATGAAAGTGGATGAAAGTTAATAAACAATGGATATAAGTGGATAAACAATGGTTGAAAGTGGATGAACAATGGATGAAAGTGGATGAACAGATGACCATATATAGACCAAAACCAGGTACATAATTTAACAAACTTCAACAATCAAATTGAAAAGAAAACTGAGTTAACACAACATCGACCAAGCAGAGTGTGTGAGCAGAGTGTGTGAGCAGAGTGTGTGAGCAGAGTGTGTCAGCAGAGTGTTTCAGCAGAGTGTGTGAGCAGAGTGTGTGAGCAGAGTGTGTCAGCAGAGTGTTTCAGCAGAGTGTTTCAGCAGAGTGTGTGAGCAGAGTGTGTGAGCAGAGTGTTTCAGCAGAGTGTTTCAGCAGAGTGTGTGAGCAGAGTGTGTGAGCAGAGTGTGTCAGCAGAGTGTGTGAGCAGTCAATATATATGTGTATTAATACCCAATAACAAACACGTAAGTCAAACAAACAAACACACACACACACACACACACACAGTCACTCACACACACACACACACACACACACACACACATGTATACATACCGGTACTGGAATCATACATAAAGGTATAGTCATGTATATTCGTATTAATATATTATTGAATTATCCATGTACTGTACACACATGATAAAGAATACACCAATAACACCATTAATATATGTAATGGGCGTGAAAATCATACATAATGTACGTATAATATGCTTGTGATTTATACATACAATCATACATATCTAACTTTACTTAACCAAACCATTCTACAGGGTAAGGTTAGGTTAGGTTAAACTACCACAACACCGGCCACATGTAACACTACCACAACACAACACCAGCCACATGTAACACTACCAAAACACCAGCCACATGTAACACTACCACAACACAACACCAGCCACATGTAACACTACCACAACACAACACCAGCCACATGTAACACTACCACAACACAACACCAGCCACATGTAGCACTACCACAACACAACACCAGCCACATGTAACACTACCACAACACAACACCAGCCACATGTAACACTACCAAAACACCAACCACATGTAACGCTACCACAACACAACACCAGCCACATGTAGCACTACCACAACACCAGTCAAGGATACACTTTATCTACACCACTTCCTGCCACTATTATATTAACGGTAGTAAGTAATTCTGTATATATTAATCATTTATTGTCCACAAACAGTATTAAGTCAATCTTGAAATACAGTTAAGATAATAATAATAATAATAATAATAATAATAATAATAATAATAATAATAATAATAATAATAATAATAATAATAATAATAATAATAATAATACAATATCAAGAACGAGGAAGACAAAATAAAAACAACAATGGCAAAAACAAGGTGCAGAGGAAAACAAGAACAACAACAATAATAAGGTGTAGACGAGAGGAAGACAAAATAAAACAATGACAACAAGAACAATAAGGTGCAGACGACAGGTTAGGACAACAACAACCCACAAGAACAAAAACAACATACACACGACACACTATAACAACAACATACACACGACACACTATAACAACAACATACACACGACACACCATAACAACAACATACACACGACACACTATAACAACAACATACACTATAACAACATACACACGACACACTATAACAACAACATACACTATAACAACACACTATAACAAGACACAGACGATAAACTATAACAACATAATCCCCCACAACATAAAAATGAAGAATTTATAAAGAGGAGCCGCGGCAGCTTAAGGTCACATTTATATTTAGTCTCACTGAACCACTAGTACCAGGTGTTAGGTTAAGTTAGGTTTAGGCTAGGCTAGGCTAGGTTGGGTTGAGTTGGGTTGGATCTCTCTCTCTCTCTCTCTCTCTCTCTCTCTCTCTCTCTCTCTCTCTCTCTCTCACACACCACTACATGACTCAGCGAACCTTTTTAAATACTATTATTTCCTCATCTGCCTTAAGTCAACTTACCGGGCCTCCAACTCTGAGTGTGTGGAGGAGAGAGTGTGTGGAGGAGGCTAGAGTGTGTGGAGGAGGCTAGAGTGTGTGGAGGAGGAGAGAGTGTGTGGAGGAGGCTAGAATGTGTGGAGGAGGCTAGAGTGTGTGGTGGAGGCTAGTGTGTGGAGGAGGCTAGAGTGTGTGGAGGAGGAGAGAATGTGTGGAGGAGGCTAGAGTGTGTGGAGGAGGCTAGAGTGTGTGGAGGAGGCTACAATGTGTGGAGGAGGCTAGAGTGTGTGGAGGAGGCTAGAGTGTGTGGAGGAGGCTACAGTGTGTGGTAGAGGCTAGAGTGTGTGGAGGAGGCTAGAGTGTGTGGAGGAGGCTAGAGTGTGTGGAGGAGGCTAGAGTGTGTGGTAGAGGCTAGAGTGTGTGGTAGAGGCTAGAGTGTGTGGTGGAGGGGAGAGAGTGTATGGTGGAGGCTAGAGTGTGTGGTGGAGGACTAGAGTGTGTGGTGGAGGACTAGAGTGTGTGGGACTAGAGTGTATGGTGGAGGACTAGAGTGTGTGGTGGAGGACTAGAGTGTGTGGTGGAGGACTAGAGTGTGTGGGGGAGGACTAGAGTGTGTGAGGGAGGACTAGAGTGTGTGGTGGAGGACTAGAGTGTGTGGTGGAGGACTTGAGTGTGTAGGGAAGGACTAGAGTGTATGGTGGAGGACTAGAGTGTGTGGTGGAGGACTAGAGTGTGTGGTGGAGGACTAGAGTGTGTGGTGGAGGGCTAGAGTGTGTGGTGGAGGACTAGAGTGTGTGGGGGAGGACTAGAGTGTGTGGTGGAGAACTCGTGTGTGGTGGAGGACTAGAGTGTGTGGTGGAGGACTAGAGTGTGTGGTGGAGGACTAGAGTGTGTGGGGAGAACTAGTGTGTGGTGGAGGACTAGAGTGTGTGGGGGAGAACTAGAGTGTGTGGTGGAGGACTAGAGTGTGTGGGGAAAGCTCTCTGTCTTTAGTTGTTTTCATTCACGTATAAAAAAAATAACTATTACAATTTACAAACACAACACCGAGCCAACGTAAATAGCTTCTAAGTGAGGGGAGAGGGGAGGGGGGAGGGGGGAGGGGGAGGGGGGCAGGGGAGGGGAGGAAGAGGGCAGGAGAGGGGAGGGGAGGGAAGAGGAAGGAAGGAGAGAGGAGGGATTGATTAAAGGCAAGGAGGGAGGGAAGAGGGAGGTGAGGGAGAGATGAGGGAGAATTGATGTTTAGCGTGAGGGAGAGATGAGGGAGAATTGATGTTGTGTGAGGGAGAGATGAGTGGAAGTGGGGGTGAGAGGGGGAGCTTCCTGGCAAAGGGTCGACCCCCCTGAAAAAAAATGACTGGGGTGTGTGGGAGGAGAGAGAGAGAGAGAGAGAGAGAGAGAGAGAGAGAGAGAGAGAGAGAGAGAGAGAGAGAGAGAGAGAGAGAGAGAGGTGACCCATGCCAGAAAACGTTGGTGAAGAGGTAGGGACTAGCCAGGGGGTCGCCCATCACAACACGTCGAGAGGAAGGGGGGGGGGGGTGAAGGAGGAGGGGGAGGAGGAGGGGGGTGAAGGAGCCGCTCTATGGCCAGTGGGTCGCCCCTGCCAGAAAATCTTTAAGGGAGGAGGAGGAGGACAAATCAGCTTTACTAGAAGAGGTAGGTGGGTGAGTGAGCACACACCCACACGGCCGCCTCCTTAACTTCTTCAATTTCTGAACTATTGACCCCTCCACCGTCTGAACCCTTAACAACAGACGCTGACCATCTAACCTCTAACGCCAACATTCACGTTTTTACGATGATATTTTACACGATACTTCCTACCAAACTCAACACAGTTTTAGTCAGTTGGTGAATATGTCTCTGCTCGTTTGACAACTATACACAGTTATAAAATCGTTTTAAAATACAAATTCCATATGTACACACACGCGCGCAAAATAGAAACTGCACATATACACATTCCATATACAAACTCCATGTTCCAATTATAAAGTTCACTTACACACAAACGCTTCAAATGCATACTCCAAACTTCGACACACACACACACACACACACACATATATATATATAAATATATATATATATATATATATATATATATATATATATATATATATATATATATATATATATATATATATATATATATGTGTGTGTGTGTGTGTGTGTGTATCGCTTGAATCAGTTTTACCACCACACAATCACCACTACAGTCACCACCACCACACAGTCACCACCACACAGTCACTACCACTACAGTCATCACCACAGTCTCTATCACACAGTCACCACCACCACCACACAGTCACCACCACACAGTCACCACCACCACAGTCTCTACCACACAGTCACCACCACTACCACACAGTCACCACCGCACAGTCACCACCGCACAGTCACCACCGCAAAGTCACCACCACTACAGTCTCTACCACACAGTCACCACCACACAGTCACCACCACCAGAGGGAGCTGAACCACCATGTTAATTAAATGTTAACTAACGGCGAACAAAAACATCTTCCTTGATGATGGGAAGGTCAGGGGGGGGGGGGGACGGAGGTAGGAGGAAGGGGAAGGAGAGGCAGGAGAAGGAGGGAGAGGAGGGAGAAGGAGGTGGGAGGAGGAGGAGGGAGGAGGTGGGAGGGAGAGGAGGGAGAAGGAGAGGAGGGAGAGGAGGGAGGAGGTGGGAGGGAGAGGAGGGAGAGGAGGGAGAAGGAGAGGAGGGAGAAGGAGGTAGGAGGGAGAGGAGGGAGAAGGAGAGGAGGGAGAGAAGGGAGAAGGAGGTGGGAGGGAGAGGAATGAGAAGGAAGTGGGAGGGAGAAGGAGGTAGGAGGGAGAGGAGGGAGAAGGAGAGGAGGGAGAGAAGGGAGAAGGAGGTGGGAGGGAGAGGAAGGAGAGGAAGGAGGAGGAGGGAGGAAGAAGAAGGAAGGAGGGAGAGGAGGGAGAAGGAGGTGGGAGGGAGAGGAATGAGAAGGAGAGGAGGGAGAAGGAATTAAGAGGGAGAGGGAAGAACGAGAAGGAAATTAAGGAAATATAAGGAAAACACACACACACACACACACACACACACACACACACACACACACACACACAAAAGGCATGGGTGATGACAATACCCTTCGGCCAAAACCGGTCAGGGGATAAAAATAAGGAGATAAAGATTTGAAGTTGACCACTGAGAGAGAGAGAGAGAGAGAGAGAGAGAGAGAGAGAGAGAGAGAGAGAGAGAGAGAGAGAGAGAGAGAGAGACTAGAAAAAAATGAAAGGGTATGAAAAGATAATGACCACAGAGGAAGGAGGAAGGAAGGATAAAAAAGAGGGGAGGGGGGAGAGAGAAAAAAAGAGGGAGGACGAGAGAAGAAGCAAGGGAAGAGAAGGAGGGAGGGAGGGATAAGAAAGGCTGGTGTAGAGTCAAACAGAGAGGGAAGGGGATGGTGGGATGGAGAGGATTGGTTTGGGGGGATGGAAGGGTAGGGGAGGGGGTAAGGAGGAGGAGGAAAGGTAGGGGAAGGTGTAAGGAGGAGGAGGAAGGGTAGGGGAGGGGGTAAGGAGGAGGAGGAAGGGTAGGGGAGGGTGTAAGGAGGAGGAGGAAGGGTAGGGGAGGGGGTAAGGAGGAGGAGGAAGGGTAGGGGAGGGTGTAAGGAGGAGGAAGGGTAGGGGAGGGGGTAAGGAGGAGGAAGGGTAGGGGAGGGTGTAAGGAGGAGGAGGAAGGGTAGGGGAGGGTGTAAGGAGGAGGAGGAAGGGTAGGGGAGGGTGTAAGGAGGAGGAGGAAGGGTAGGGAGGGTGTATGGAGGAGGAGGAAGGGTTGGGGAGGGGGTAAGGAGGAGGAGGACGGGTAGGGGAGGGTGTAAGGAGAAGGAGGTAGGGGAGGGTGTAAGGAGGAGGAGGAAGGGTAGGGGAGGGTGTAAGGAGGAGGAGGAAGGGTAGGGGAGAGTGTAAGGAGGAGGAGGAAGGGTAGGGGAGGGGGTAAGAAGGAGGAGGAAGGGTAGGGGAAGGTGTAAGGAGGAGGAGGAAGGGTAGGGGAGGGGGTAAGAAGGAGGAGGAAGGGCAGGGGAGGGTGTAAGGAGGAGGAGGAAGGGTAGGGGAGGGGGTAAGGAGGAGGAAGGGTAGGGGAGGGGGTAAGGAGGGGGAAGAAGGGTAGGGGAGGGTGTAAAGAGGAGGAGGAAGGGTAGAGGAGGGTGTAAGGAGGAGGAGGAAGGGTAGGGGAGGGGGTAAGAAGGAGGAGGAAGGGTAGGGGAGGGTGTAAGGAGGAGGAGGAAGGGTAGGGAGGGGGTAAGGAGGAGGAAGGGTAGGGGAGGGGGTAAGGAGGAGGAGGAAGGGTAGGGGAGGGTGTAAGGAGGAGGAAGGGTAGGGGAGGGGGTAAGGAGGAGGAGGAAGGGTAGAGGAGGGGGTAAGAAGGAGGAGGAAGGGCAGGGGAGGGTGTAAGGAGGAGGAGGAAGGGTAGGGGAGGGGGTAAGGAGGAGGAAGGGTAGGGGAGGGGGTAAGGAGGAGGAGGAAGGGTAGGGGAGGGGGTAAGGAGGAGGAAGGGTAGGGGAGGGGGTAAGGAGGAGGAGGAAGGGTAGGGGAGGGGGTAAGGAGGAGGAGGAAGGGTAGGGGAGGGTGTAAGGAGGAGGAGGAAGGGTAGAGGAGGGGGTAAGGAGGAGGAAGAAGGGTAGAGGAGGGTGTAAGGAGGAGGAGGAAGAAGGGTAGAGGAGGGTGTAAGGAGGAGGAGGAAGGGTAGGGGAGGGGGTAAGAAGGAGGAGGAAGGGCAGGGGAGGGTGTAAGGAGGAGGAGGAAGGGTAGGGGAGGGGGTAAGGAGGAGGAAGGGTAGGGGAGGGGGTTTGGAGGTGGAGGAAGGGTAGGGGAGGGGGTAAGGAGGGGGAGGAAGGGTAGGGGAGGGGGTAAGGAGGAGGAGGAAGGGTAGGGGAGGGGGTAAGGAGGAGGAGGAAGGGTAGGGGAGGGGGTAAGGAGGAGGAAGGGTAGGGGAGGGGGTAAGGAGGAGGAGGAAGGGTAGAGGAGGGTGTAAGGAGGAGGAAGGGTAGGGGGGGTAAGGAGGAGGAGGAAGGGTAGGGGAGGGTGTAAGGAGGAGGAGGAAGTGGTAGGGGAGGGGGTAAGGAGGAGGAGGAAGGGTAGGGGAGGGGGTAAGGAGGAGGAGGAAGGGTAGGGGAGGGGGTAAGGAGGAGGAGGAAGGGTAGGGGAGGGGGTAAGGAGGAGGAGGAAGGGTAGGGGAGGGGGTAAGGAGGAGGAGGAAGGGTAGGGGAGGGTGTAAGGAGGAGGAGGAAGGGTAGGGGAGGGGGTAAGGAGGAGGAGGAAGGGTAGGGGAGGGTGTAAGGAGGAGGAGGAAGGGTAGGGGAGGGTGCAAGGAGGAGGAGGAAGGGTAGGGGAGGGGGTAAGGAGGAGGAGGAAGGGTAGGGGAGGGTGTAAGGAGGAGGAGGAAGGGTAGGGGAGGGTGTAAGGAGGAGGAGGAAGGGTAGAGGAGGGTGTAAGGAGGAGGAGGAAGGGTAGGGGAGGGGGTAAGGAGGAGGAGGAAGGGTAGAGGAGGGTGTAAGGAGGAGGAGGAAGGGTAGGGGAGGGGGTAAGGAGGAGGAGGAAGGGTAGGGGAGGGTGTAAGGAGGAGGAGGAAGGGTAGGGGAGGGGGTAAGGAGGAGGAGGAAGGGTAGGGGACGGTGAGGGGGAGTGGAGGGAGTTAAGGGATAAGCCTCGGTACAAATCCGTTTTGTGGAAGAGAAACAACAAACCTGAGGGGAGAGTGAGGGGAAAGGGAGGGGAGACGGAGGGGAAAGGGAGGGGAGACGGAGGGGAGAGTGAGGGGAAAGGGAGGGGAGAGTGAGGGGAAAGGGAGGGGAGAGTGTGAGGGGAATGTGTGAGGATAAGTGGGGAGTTTGGGGAGAGTGTAAGAAACAAAAAAAAAGGAAGAAAGAAGAGAGGGAGGAGAAGGGGAAATGGGAGGAAGGCAAGGATGGAAAGGAGGATGGAGGGGGAAACGAGGATGGGGAGGATGGAAGGGGTAGCAGGAAGGGGCAGGAGGATGGAAATGGAAGGGAGGGCAAGTGGAGGGGGAGGGAGGAGGGCAAGGGGAGGGCAGGGGATGGAAGGGGTGGGGAGGAAATGCTAATATACTGTAGGTTTCAATATATAAACAATAAATTCTCTACGACCCATTCCCGTCCACTATTTTCTGACACTTGTTTTGTTTACCGACCTCAAAATTAAGGCGTTTATGTTCCAGTTCACAGATTGATGGACCCGTGTTGTTTGGTGGTGGAAATACGAGTTATCAAGTACCTGTGTCGTTTAGGTGGATACTGTACGTGTTATCCAGTATATATGTATGAAGGGAGACATTTATATAACGACTGGTGGCGCGCTGACGTCCAGGGCCCCACACCTCATAATCTCGTGTCTATACCCGGCCCCGACATCTGTTGTTATGGGCGACACATCCATATCTATGCCTTCTTGTTTATTTGACTGTGTAATGTCTTCACGCCGTTTACATTATTGTAAATACTCGTAAATAGGAGAATTATATTGTCTTTATGTCCGAGTTTCTTATTTAATACCCTCGGTGAAAGTGAAAATGGTCCAGCGATAGTAGCATTAAAAAATAACCAGAGAGAGTTAATAGCTAAACCCTCGACACCAAAACATCTATTTTTCATAATAATTTCCACTCATTTTGTTTAACAACTCCAACACCTGTTTTCTATAGTAACTTCCTAACACCAATTTTATTTGATAATTCTTCAATACCAATTTTCGTAAACAACTTCCCAACATCCACTTTCTTTGTTGACAGATGTTATCAAGATGGCTGACATTTTCCAGCTCTAAATCCTCTCACAATTCTGTTAATTTGTCATCAGAGCAAGTTTTAGTTTCAGTTGTGGTTTGGAGGAGCCAAGTTGGGAGTCATCGTAAGAAGTTGTCATTGGCGTCGGGCCTTTACAGGTGATGGTGTGTGACAAGAGAGAAGTGAAGGTTAGCGGTGCTGTTGTGGGGGATCTGTACCACTGAAGGTTAGTGCTGTTGTGGGGGATCTGTACCACTGAAGGTTAGTGTTGTTGTGGGGGATCTGTACCACTGAAGGTTAGTGCTGTTGTGGGGGATCTGTACCACTGAAGGTTAGTGCTGTTGTGGGGGATCTGTACCACTGAAGGTTAGTGCTGTTGTGGGGGATCTGTACCATTGAATGTTAGTATTGTTATGGGGGATCTGTACCACTGAAGGTTAGTGTTGTTGTGGGGGATCTGTACCACTGAAGGTTAGTGTTGTTGTGGGGGATCTGTACCACTGAATGTTAGTGTTGTTGTGGGGGATCTGTACCACTGACTGTTAGTGTTGTTGTGGGGGATCTGAACCACTGAAGGTTAGTGTTGTTGTGGGGGATCTGTACCACTGAAGGTTAGTGCTGTTGTGGGGGATATGTACCACTGAATGTTCGTGTTGTTGTGGGGGATCTGTACCACTGACTGTTAGTGTTGTTGTGGGGATCTGTACCACTGAAAATTAGTGTTGTTGTAGGGGATCTGTACCACTGAATGTTAGTGTTGTTGTGGGGGATCTGTACCACTGAAGGTTAGTGCTGTTGTGGGGAACTATACCACTGAACGTTAGTGCTGTTGTGGGGGAACTGCACCACCGAAGGTTAGTGCTGTTGTGGGGGATCTGTACCACTGAAGGTTAGTGCTGTTGTGGGGGATCTGTACCACTGAAGGTTAGTGCTGTTGTGGGGGATCTGTACCACTGACTGTTAGTGTTGTTGTGGGGGATCTGTACCACTGACTGTTAGTGCTGTTGTGGGGAATCTGTACCACTGAATGTTAGTGTTGTTGTGGGGGATCTGTACCACTGAAGGTTAGTGTTGTTGTGGGGGATCTGTACCACTGAAGGTTAGTGCTGTTGTGGGGGATCTGTACCACTGAATGTTAGTGTTGTTGTGGGGGATCTGTACCACTGAATGTTAGTGTTGTTGTGGGGGATCTGTACCACTGAAGGTTAGTGTTGTTGTGGGGGATCTGTCCACTGAAGGCTAGTGTTGTTGTGGTGGATCTGTACCAGTGAAGGTTAGTGTTGTGGGGAATCTGTACCACTGAATGTTAGTGTTGTTGTGGTGGATCTGTACCAGTGAAGGTTAGTGCTGTTGTGGGGGATATGTACCACTGAATGTTAGTGTTGTTGTGGGGGATCTGTACCACTGACTGTTAGTGTTGTTGTGGGGGATCTGTACCACTGAATATTAGTGTTGTTGTGGGGGATCTGTACCACTGAATGTTAGTGTTGTTGTGGGGGATCTGTACCACTGAAGGTTAGTGCTGTTGTGGGGGAACTGTACCACTGAAGGTTAGTGCTGTTGTGGGGGATCTGTACCACTGAATGTTAGTGTTGTTGTGGGGGATCTGTACCACTGAAGGTTAGTGCTGTTGTGGGGGAACTGTACCACTGAAGGTTAGTGTTGTTGTGGTGGATCTGTACCACTGAATGTTAGTATTGTTGTGGGGGATCTGTACCAGTGAAGGTTAGTGTTGTTGTGGGGGATCTGTACCACTGAAGGTTAGTGCTGTTGTGGGGGAACTGTACCACTGAAGGTTAGTGCTGTTGTGGGGGATCTGTACCACTGAATGTTAGTGTTGTTGTGGGGGATCTGTACCACTGAATGTTAGTGTTGTTGTGGGGGATCTGTACCACTGAATGTTAGTGTTGTTGTGGGGGATCTGTACCACTGAAGGTTAGTGTTGTTGTGGTGGATCTGTACCACTGAATGTTAGTGTTGTTGTGGTGGATCTGTACCACTGAAGGTTAGTGTTGTGGGGGATCTGTACCACTGAATGTTAGTGTTGTTGTGGGGGATCTGTACCACTGAATGTTAGTGTTGTTGTGGTGGATCTGTACCACTGAAGCTTAGTGTTGTTGTGGTGGATCTGTACCACTGAAGGTTAGTGTTGTGGGGGATCTGTACCACTGAAGGTTAGTGTTGTTGTGGGGGATCTGTACCACTGAAGGTTAGTGCTGTTGTGGGGGATCTGTACCACTGAAGGTTAATGCTGTTGTGGGGGATCTGTACCACTGAATGTTAGTGTTGTTTTGGTGGATCTGTACCACTGAATATTAGTGCTGTTGTGGGGGATCTGTACCACTGAATGTTAGTGTTGTTGTGGGGGATCTGTACCACTGAAGGTTAATGCTGTTGTGGGGGATCTGTACCACTGAATGTTCGTGTTGTTGTGGGAGATCTGTACCACTGAATGTTAGTGTTGTTGTGGGGGATCTGTACCACTGAATGTTAGTGTTGTTGTGGGGGATCTGTACCACTGAAGGTTAGTGTTGTTGTGGGGGATCTGTACCACTGAATGTTAGTGTTGTTGTGGGGGATCTGTACTACTGAAGGTTAGTGTTGTTGTGGGGGATCTGTACCACTGAATGTTAGTGTTGTTGTGGGGGATTTGTACCACTGAACGTTAGTGTTGTTGTGGGGGATCTGTATCACTTAAGGTTAGTGTTGTTGTGGGGGATCTGTACCACTGAATGTTAGTGTTGTTGTGGTGGATCTGTACCACTGAATGTTAGTGTTGTTGTGGGGGATCTGTACCACTGAAGGTTAGTGCTGTTGTGGGGGAACTGTACCACTGAAGGTTAGTGTTGTTGTGGTGGATCTGTACCACTGAATGTTAGTATTGTTGTGGGGGATCTGTACCACTGAAGGTTAGTGTTGTTGTGGGGGATCTGTACCACTGAAGGTTAGTGCTGTTGTGGGGGAACTGTACCACTGAAGGTTAGTGCTCTTGTGGGGGATCTGTACCACTGAAGGTTAGTGTTGTTGTGGGGGATCTGTACCACTGAATATTAGTGTTGTTGTGGGGGATCTGTACCACTGAATGCTAGTGTTGTTGTGGGGGATCTGTACCACTGAAGGTTAGTGTTGTTGTGGTGGATCTGTACCACTGAATGTTAGTGTTGTTGTGGTGGATCTGTACCACTGAATGTTAGTGTTGTGGGG
Organism: Homarus gammarus; assembly: GCA_958450375.1. Lineage (NCBI taxonomy): Eukaryota > Metazoa > Arthropoda > Malacostraca > Decapoda > Nephropidae > Homarus > Homarus gammarus. The sequence continues at coordinate 69,458 of CAUDMG010001566.1, read as the reverse complement.
GATCTGTACCACTGAATGTTAGTGTTGTTGTGGGGGATCTGTACCACTGAATGTTAGTGTTGTTGTGGGGGATCTGTACCACTGAATGTTAGTGTTGTTGTGGGGGATCTGTACCACTGAAGGTTAGTGTTGTTGTGGTGGATCTGTACCACTGAAGGTTAGTGTTTGTGGGGGATCTGTACCACTGAAGGTTAGTGTTGTTGTGGGGGATCTGTACCACTGAAGGTTAATGCTGTTGTGGGGGATCTGTACCACTGAAGGTTAGTGCTGTTGTGGGGGATCTGTACCACTGAATGTTAGTGTTGTTGTGGTGGATCTGTACCACTGAATGTTAGTGTTGTTGTGGGGGATCTGTACCACTGAATGTTAGTGTTGTTGTGGGGGATCTGTACCACTGAATCTTAGTGTTGTTGTGGGGGATCTGTACCACTGAATGTTAGTGTTGTTGTGGTGGATCTGTACCACTGAAGCTTAGTGTTGTTGTGGTGGATCTGTACCACTGAAGGTTAGTGTTGTGGGGGATCTGTACCACTGAAGGTTAGTGTTGTTGTGGGGGATCTGTACCACTGAAGGTTAGTGTTGTTGTGGGGGATCTGTACCACTGAAGGTTAGTGTTGTTGTGGGGGATCTGTACCACTGAAGGTTAAGTGTTGTTGTGGGGGATCTGTACCACTGAAGGTTAGTGTTGTTGTGGGGGATCTGTACCAATGAAGGTTAGTGTTGTTGTGGGGGATCTGTACCACTGAAGGTTAGTGTTGTTGTGGGGGAACTGTACCACTGAATGCTAGCGTTGTTGTAGGGGATCTGTACCACTGAAGGTTAGTGTTGTTGTGGGGGAACTGAACCACTGAAGGTTATTGTTGTTGTGGGGGATCTGTACAACTGAAGGTTAGTGCTGTTGTGGGGGATCTGTACCACTGAAGGTTAGTGTTGTTGTGGGGGATCTGTACCACTGAAGGTTAGTGTTGTTGTGGGGGATCTGTACCACTGAAGGTTAGTGCTGTTGTGGGGGATATGTACCACTGAAGGTTATTGTTGTTGTGGGGGATCTGTACAACTGAAGGTTAGTGCTGTTGTGGGGGAACTGTACCACTGAAGGTTAGTGCTGTTGTGGGGGAACTGTACCACTGAATGCTAGTGTTGTTGTGGGGGATCTGTACAACTGAAGGTTAGTGTTGTTGTGGGGGATCTGTACCACTGAATGTTAGTGTTGTTGTGGGGGATCTGTACCACTGAAGGTTAGTGTTGTTGTGGGGGATCTGTACCACTGAATGTTAGTGTTGTTGTGGGGGATCTGTACCACTGAAGGTTAGTGTTGTTGTGGGGGATCTGTACCACTGAAGGTTAGTGTTGTTGTGGGGGATCTGTACCACTGAATGTTAGTGTTGTTGTGGGGGATCTGTACCACTGAAGGTTAGTGTTGTTGTGGGGGATCTGTACCACTGAATGTTAGTGTTGTTGTGGGGGATCTGTACCACTGAAGGTTAGTGTTGTTGTGGGGGATCTGTACCACTGAAGGTTAGTGTTGTTGTGGGGGATCTGTACCACTGAATGTTAGTGTTGTTGTGGGGGATCTGTACCACTGACTGTTAGTGTTGTTGTGGGGGATCTGTACCACTGAAGGTTAGTGTTGTTGTGGGGGATCTGTACCACTGAAGGTTAGTGCTGTTGTGGGGGATCTGTACCACTGAATGTTAGTGTTGTTGTGGGGGATCTGTACCACTGACTGTTAGTGTTGTTGTGGGGGATCTGTACCACTGAATGTTAGTGTTGTTGTGGGGGATCTGTACCACTGAATGTTAGTGTTGTTGTGGGGGATCTGTACCACTGAAGGTTAGTGCTGTTGTGGGGAACTATACCACTGAACGTTAGTGCTGTTGTGGGGGAACTGTACCACCGAAGGTTAGTGCTGTTGTGGGGGATCTGTACCACTGAAGGTTAGTGCTGTTGTGGGGGAACTGTACCACTGAAGGTTAGTGCTGTTGTGGGGGATCTGTACCACTGAAGGTTAGTGCTGTTGTGGGGGATCTGTACCACTGACTGTTAGTGTTGTTGTGGGGGATGTACCACTGACTGTTAGTGCTGTTGTGGGGAATCTGTACCACTGAATGTTAGTGTTGTTGTGGGGGATCTGTACCACTGAAGGTTAGTGCTGTTGTGGGGGAACTGTACCACTGAAGGTTAGTGCTGTTGTGGGGGATCTGTACCACTGAATGTTAGTGTTGTTGTGGGGGATCTGTACCACTGAATGTTAGTGTTGTTGTGGGGGATCTGTACCACTGAAGGTTAGTGTTGTTGTGGGGGATCTGTCCACTGAAGGTTAGTGTTGTTGTGGTGGATCTGTACCAGTGAAGGTTAGTGTTGTGGGGAATCTGTACCACTGAATGTTAGTGTTGTTGTGGTGGATCTGTACCAGTGAAGGTTAGTGCTGTTGTGGGGGATATGTACCACTGAATGTTCGTGTTGTTGTGGGGGATCTGTACCACTGACTGTTAGTGTTGTTGTGGGGGATCTGTACCACTGAATATTAGTGTTGTTGTGGGGGATCTGTACCACTGAATGTTAGTGTTGTTGTGGGGGATCTGTACCACTGAAGGTTAGTGCTGTTGTGGGGGAACTGTACCACTGAAGGTTAGTGCTGTTGTGGGGGATCTGTACCACTGAATGTTAGTGTTGTTGTGGGGGATCTGTACCACTGAAGGTTAGTGCTGTTGTGGGGGAACTGTACCACTGAAGGTTAGTGTTGTTGTGGTGGATCTGTACCACTGAATGTTAGTATTGTTGTGGGGGATCTGTACCAGTGAAGGTTAGTGTTGTTGTGGGGGATCTGTACCACTGAAGGTTAGTGCTGTTGTGGGGGATCTGTACCACTGAAGGTTAGTGCTGTTGTGGGGGATCTGTACCACTGAAGGTTAGTGTTGTTGTGGGGGATCTGTACCACTGAATGTTAGTGTTGTTGTGGGGGATCTGTACCACTGAATGTTAGTGTTGTTGTGGGGGATCTGTACCACTGAAGGCTAGTGTTGTTGTGGTGGATCTGTACCACTGAATGTTAGTGTTGTTGTGGTGGATCTGTACCACTGAATGTTAGTGTTGTGGGGGATCTGTACCACTGAATGTTAGTGTTGTTGTGGGGGATCTGTACCACTGAATGTTAGTGTTGTTGTGGGGGATCTGTACCACTGAATGTTAGTGTTGTTGTGGTGGATCTGTACCACTGAAGCTTAGTGTTGTTGTGGTGGATCTGTACCACTGAAGGTTAGTGTTGTGTGGGATCTGTACCACTGAAGGTTAGTGTTGTTGTGGGGGATCTGTACCACTGAAGGTTAGTGTTGTTGTGGGGGAACTGTACCACTGAAGGTTAGTGTTGTTGTGGGGGATCTGTACCACTGACGATTGTGGACCAGGTTATGCTGACTTTATTGTTATTATTCTCTTTTACTGTTTTATCACTGTACACATTTAAGTTATCATTATTATTATTATTATTATTATTATTAGTAGTAGTAGTAGTAGTAGTAACTTGTTATATATATATATATATATATATATATATATATATATATATATATATATATATATATATATATATATTTACTATCATGATTTAGGTGACAATAGGTAGATATTGCGTGTGTGTGTGTCGTTATTTAGCAAAGCTGACAACACCAACACACTGACAACACCAACACACTGACAACACCAACTCATTGACAACACCAACTCACTGACAACACCAACACACTGACAACACCAACTCACTGACAACACCAACACACTGACAACACCAACACACTGACAACACCAACTCACTGACAACACCAACACACTGACAACACCAACTCATTGACAACACCAACTCACTGACAACACCAACACACTGACAACACCAACACACTGACAACACCAACTCACTGACAACACCAACACACTGCCAAAACCAACACACTGACATACCAACACACTGCCAACACCAACACACTGCTAACACCAGCACACTGACAACACCAACGCAATGACACCACCAACACACTGCCAATACCAACACAATGACACCACCAACACACTGACAACACCGACACACTGACAACACCAACACACTGACAATACCATCACAATGACACCACCAACACACTGCCAACACCAACACACTGATATACCAATACACTGCCAACACCAACACACTGTTAACACCAACACACTGACAACACCAACACACTGACACCACCAACACTGCCAACACCAACACACTGATATACCAACACACTGCCAACACCAACACACTGTTAACACCAACACACTGACAACACCAACACACTGTTAACACCAACACATTGACAACACCAACACACTGACAACACAATAGTTTACTTAACCTACATAAAATGGAGATGAAAAATGAATGAGAAAATAAAAAAAAATACCCACACACACACACACACACACAGAACACCATTAGTCAGGAAAGTATTTACACACACAATTAATACACAGACCGAATAATATGATTTTGAATTATTACTGTCCCATTATTTCTATTCATATATATTACAAAATCATATAAATATATATACATCGGTACCTTCCGTAAATAACAAACGAATAATCATATAAATAGGAGCTTTTAAAATTTATATAAAGAAAAATATATATGACAATTACCAAACTCTCTCTCTCTCTCTCACACAACTGGATGCACCAATAAACTACGTGTCACACATAAGAATATCAGTACCAAAATAATAAATAAAATATGGCGTTCTTGAATTCATAACAGTAAATAAAATCACCAAGGAAAATATCCCCAAATACCATAACTTTTCCTCCATGACATCAATACAAATAAACCCAACCCTATTCAACCACACAGGTTAACCCACACCACCAAACAGTCAACGAGTAGCTGTACACCCAAGTTTTGTTTCAGTCTCAACCTGGTTCACAAAAGTATCTCATTACCACAAATTTATCCAAAAGTCCACAAACCCATAAATCTAACTTTTCCCCCCCATTATCCTACCCCCACCCCCACCCCCACTCATAAATACAACCACAAAAAGAATATTAGAGGAATGATGTGTTTGGGGCCCGACTTCCTCCATCCTAATTGGGTGCTATTAAAGTACTGAGGTGATAAATGGGGTTGTCTCACACACACACAGACACACACCAGTGGTTAATAGTAGTCCTATCACTGTCACTCTAACATACGCCCCCCCCCCATCACCCTCACCTCCACCACACCCCTACCACCCTTACCCCACCACACTGATCTCCACTACACCCTCACCTCCATCATACCTCCTACCACACCCTTATCACCACCACCCCCACCCTACCACCTTCACTCTACCACACCCACACTACACAACCACCCATCCGCCCACACCACCCTTTCACACCCTCTAAAGAAATGGGTGGTGGTACAGTAGTGGATGTGGGTGGTGGTATAACGGTGATGGGCGGTGGTGGAGTGAGGGTGTTTTTGGTTGAGGAAGAGGAGGTGGCTGCGGTGTGATGGGGAGATGGGTGGGGGAGTAGCAGTGGTGTGGAGGGGGGAAGATGGGAGGGGAGGAAGGGATGTCAAGGAGTAGTGTGGGGGATTGGTGGTGTGGGTGATTGGTGGTGTAGAGGGGGAGGGTGGTGGCGGTGTTGTGGGGGAAGGGTGGAGGCGGTGTTGTGGGGGAGTAGTGGTGGTGGCGAGGGGCTGTGGTAAGGGGATAGGTGGGGGATGGACGGGCTCTTGGTGGCCTGGCGGGAAGGTGGGAGGGAGGGGTGGGGGAGGATGGTGTCTGGAGGGGGAGGTGTCGGGAGGCAGTGTTTACGCTCACGTATTTTTAATAAAAAATGTTTGTTTTTACCATTTTTTTACTTGTTGTACTGCACCCTTCATTATAATTCACAAGGTAACAGCTTTTGAAGAGTAATTCTTTAGTTATAATAAAAACATCCTGGCTTGGTGGTTTTATTTACTGTATTTTTAATTAATTCTTTGACTATAATCATTTTAAAATTCATAAAAAAAATTGCCACACGATTTTTACTTTACCAAATTCACAACCAAATATTTTCTCCACACTACCACCGTGCAGGGCTGGTGTGGGTGCTGTCACTGGCACTCTCTCCACCCACCTAAATTATTGATGGTAATAAATGGATCCCAAATTAGGAAAATGTCCTTTTTTGCCTCTTCCACTCTTGGTTGGGATCGATTCGCTTGAAAGGGGTTTAATAGCCTGTCACATAGAACCAGGCCCCTTACAACACTGTCTTGCCTTCTATATATTATTCCGTTACGACACAGTTCTTTTCTCACTATCTATGACTACTGCTAATTTATTATTATTATTGTATACGGGATCAATGAAGCATAAATCTTTTGAACAAAATACACACAAAAAATCACCTGCAAACACCCGCACACTTTCACTATATACTTACACTTAGGAAAAATCACACGTGTGCACTTCCATAATTACTGACGATTGTATATATATTTATTTTAACACGAGAGTTATTGGCTCAGAGGAAAGGCTATCACATATCCAACGTCCAACCTCTGAGCTCACACTGCTGTCGTCCACACTCAGAAATTGCTGCCACGCCGCGGAGAAAGTGTTGTACTGCTCCAATTTATTGTATATAACAACAAATGAAACTGTACTTCAATCATATAATTACACTAAAACCTTCTATAACAGCCTGTTTATAGAAAGTGATAAAGAGCACCTAAAAATTTGACCTATTAAGGAAGATGGGTAAAACTAGCTGTGATCGTACGTGTTTGGTGGAGAGTGGTGGCTCATGGTGAAGCTATATCGCCTCTGCCATATGGTGGACAAGATTACCTTTCCTTCCGCAGCTCCACCACCCCTGTTGGCATCCACCGGGGCACCACCACACTGATAAACATTACCACTAACCACCATCTAACCATTGCCCTGCCCCCTGCCCCGGTGCGCCACCCTGAGGGGCACGGGGCAGCGGGGCCATGTGTGTGTGTGTGTGTGGGTGATGGTGGGTGTCGGGAGGGCGAGGGTCGGGGCGGACCCTCACTGTGAGGACTTGTCAACTGTCACACCCCGACCACCCCGCTAACCCGACCACCCCGCAACCCCGACCACCCCACTACCCCGACCACCGCGCTAACCCGACCACCCCGCTACCCTGACCTCCCCACTACCCCGACCACCGCACTACCCCGACCACCCAGCTACCGCGACCACCCAACTACCCCGACCACCCAGCTACCCCGACCACCCCACTACCCCGACCACCGCGCTACCCCGACCACACCGCTACCCCGACCAGCGCGCTACCCCGACCACCCCGCTACCCCGACCACCCCGCCTCCCCGACCACCCCGCCTCCCCGACCAACTCACTACCCAGACCATCCCGCCTCCCCGACCACCGCGCTACCCCGACCACACCGCTACCCCGACCAGCGCGCTACCCCGACCACCCCGCTACCGCGACCACCTCGCTACCCCGACCACCCCGCCTCCCCGACCACCCCGCCTCCCCGACCACCCCGCCTCCCCGACCAACTCACTACCCAGACCATCCCGCCTCCCCAACCACCCCGCCTCCCCGACCACCTCGCTACGCTGACCACCCCGCTAGCCCGGCCACCCCACCTCCCCGACCACCTCCCTTCCCTCCACCCCAACCTCTGACCACCCCGCCCACACCTCTCAGTAAACCCTTCCCTCCTCCCCAACCTCTCAGACCACCCCGCCCACACCTCTCAGTAAACCCTTCCCTCCTCCCTCACTTATACCGCAGAGTTAAAAGACAACCAAATAAACATCACATAAAAACACCCGCCTATAACGGACACCCGCCCATAAAGGTCACCCGCCTATAACGGACACCCGCCCATAGAGGACACCCGCCTATAACGGACACCCGCCTATAGAGGACACCCGCCTATAACGGAGACCCGCCCATAAAGGACACCTGTATATAACGGACACCCGCCCATAAAGAACATCCGCCCATAAAGGACACCCGCCTATAACGGACACCCGCCCATGGAGGACACCCGCCCATGGAGGACACCTGTATATAACGGACACTCGCACATAAAGGACACCCGCCAATAACGGACACCCGCCCATAAAGGATACCCGCCTATAACGGACACTTGCCCATAAAGGACACCCGCCTATAACGGACACCCGCCCATAAAGGATACCCGCCTATAACGGACACCTGCCCATAAAGGACACCCGCCTATACGGACACCCGCCCATAAAGGACACCCGCCTATAACGGACACCTGCCCATAAAGGACACCCGGCTATAACGGACACCCGCCCATAAAGGACACCCGCCTATAACGGATACCTGCCCATAAAGGATACCTGCCTATAACGGATACCTGCCCATAAAGGACACCCGCCTATAACGGATATCCGCCCATAGAGGATACCTGCCTATAACGGAGACCCGCCCATAAAGGACACCTGTATATAACGGACACCCGGCCATGATGGATACTTGTATATAATGGACAGCTGTATGTAACGGATATCCGCCCATGAAGAACACCAGTGTATAACGGACACCTGCCCGTAAAGGACACGCTGTATATACCGGACACCCACCCATAAAGGACAACTGTATATAACGGACACCCGCCCATAAAGGGAACCTGTTTATAACAGACACTGCCCATAAAGGACACGCTGCATATAACGGACACCCGCCCATAAAGGACACCTGTATATAACGGACACTCGCCCATAAAGGACACCTGTCTATAACGGACACCCAGCCACAAAGGACACCCTGCATATAACGGACACCTGCCCATAAAAGACACCCTGCACAAACGGACACCTGCCCATAAAAGACACCCTGCACATAACGAACACCCTCCCACAAAGGACATCCTGCACATAATGGACACCCGCCCACAAAGGACATCCTGCACAAAACAAACACCTCCCCCATAAAGGACATCCTGCACAAGTGCACATAATGGACACCCGCATAAAGGACATCCTGCACATAATGGACACCCAGCCATAAAGGACACCCTGCACATAACGATACCCGCCTACAAAGGACATCCTGCACATAATGGACACCCGCCCATAAAGGACATACTGCACAAAACGAACACCCCCCCATAAAGGACATCCTGCACATAATGGACACCCGCATAAAGGACATCCTGCACATAATGGACACCCAGCCATAAAGGACACCCTGCACATAACGATACCCGCCCACAAAGGACATCCTGCACATAATGGACACCCGCCCATAAAGGACATACTGCACAAAACGAACACCCCCTCCCCCCATAAAGGACACCCGCCCATAAAGGACATACTGCACAAAACGAACACCCCCTCCCCCCATAAAGGACACCCGCCCATAAAGGACCCTCCATTACGACGTACAAATACAAACAATAGCAACAAGAGACAAAGAACAAACAAGTAAACAAACTTCTGGGCCCGTAAACAGAGGTACCAGGAAACTTTTGTTTGTGTTGGTTATAACGACCGCCTGTGTAGAGCGGCCAGCGAGAAGGAGCTTACTAGTGTAGCGTAGTGTAGTGTACATTAGGTTAGGTTAGGTTAAGTTAGGCTACGTTGGGATAGGTTAGGTTACGTTAGGTTCGGTTCGGATAGGTTAGGTTAGGTTAGGTTAGGTTGGGATACATTCGGTTAGGTTAGGTTAGGTTAAGTTAAGCTACGTTCGGATAGGTTAGGTTAGGTTAAGTTAAGTTAAGCTACTTTCGGATAGGTTAGGTTACGTTAGGTTCGGTTCGGATAGGTTAGGTTAGGTTAGGTTAGGTTAGGTTAGGTTGGGATACATTCGGTTAGGTTAGGTTTAGGTTAGGTTAGGTTGGGATACATTCGGTTAGGTTAGGTTAGGTTTATGTGACCTCGTAGTCGAAAGAAATGGCTCCCAACTATATCATTGTGATAACAGTTGTCACCTGCCTCTCCCAGTATGACCAGTGATGGCCGACATACTACGGGTCTTCACGTTAGTTAAGAAACACAGCACAAATTACTTCAGGTGATGTAAACAAAGAGAGATGAATTACACGTATATAAACAGGATCAATTATAAGTCTTTATGTAGCCCAGTTTACACACTAGGCTATATCTATGTAGCCCAGTTTACACACTAGGCTATATCTATGTAGCCCAGTTTAAACACTAGGCTATATCTATGTAGCCCAGTTTACACACTAGGCTATATGTTTCCCCCGTGTTATAGAAGAGAGCTAACTTACCTGTACGTGGTGATGACGTAAACACTTATTTTTCCTTAGACAAACACTATGGTCAGGTCTTATTTCTGTCCAGGTATACAGCCGAGTGAGTGACGTCATTCATCAGCAGACCAAAACAATATCTATGATTGGTTATTTTAATCTCCTGTAATTTTGATTGTTTGCTCTACCCATCTATATGACTCAAATGTACTTAAGAGATTACGGTAAAATTGCAGTTCAGTTAAGGTATAATACTATATTTTATTTACTATGTACAAAACTTTAAGTAAAAAAAAATATATTAAAAGAACTTCCAAAAAATTGACCCTAAAAAAGTTACTTAAGTTTATAAACTTATGAATAGTTACTTTACTACTTTACACCTCTGACGGCTGGGTATAATGGATACCTCGCTATACGGGCCACCTTGGTGTAATTATACAATACCTCGGTACAGTAAACACCTTGATAAAATGGATCCATATAATTATACACTACACACACACTAAGGAACAAACACACACACACACGTACATACACAAATAATATATAATGGTTGCCCTCGTGTACGAGGATGGCCGGCCCAAGAGCCATCTCGGTTTAAATTTGTTTAAGGTGTAGAAGCTGTCGCCAACACAACAACCACACCCTGAGTTAACGAGCTGCATGACCCAGTGTCAAGGAATAGTCCGAGAAGACCGGACAACTCGCCAACTGCACTGGCTAACCATTACCCCAGAATACGATCCGCAAATCGCTTAACATTCAGGTCCCCAATTACTGCTGGGTAGACAGAGGCAAATGGCGTAAAGAAACTTGCCCATAGTTTCACCCTGCCCGGGGATCGAACCCGGGTCCGCTCGTTTGCGAGGCGAGCATGCTGACCATTACACCACAGGTCACCACAACATACACATACACACTAGGAGACACACACACACACACACACACACACCATCAGCAGGTTTCTTTCAGGGAATGATCGACAGTCTTAAGTAAACACTGTCTTGATTGCCTGCCTCCGTGCGAGAGAGAGAGAGAGAGAGAGAGAAAAAGAGAGAGAGAAAGAGAGAGAGAAAGAGAGAGAGAGAGCTCAGCGGGGCAGAAGGGAGTAGAATAATTTATAAGTTAGACAAGTTGAGAGCTCACAGGGGAGGGAGAGCAGCCGACGCACTCTCACAAGAAGATTAGACAGGATTGGGAGAGTATTGGGGGATTGGAAAGAGCTGGGATTGGAAAAAGTGGGATTGGGGGATTGGAAAGAGTGGGATTGGGAAGAGTGGGATTGGGAAGAGTGGGATTGGGAAGAGTGGGATTGGGGGATTGGAAAGAGTGGGAAGAACTAGAAAAAGGGATTACATGGGATTGGGAACAGGGGGAAAATATTGGGATTGGGTGAGATTGGGAAGTAAGAGGATTGGGAAGTAGGAGGATTGGGAAGTAGGAGGATTGGGAAGCGGAAGAGGAAATAACGATAAATGAGGAAAGAATGGCACGATAAAGGGAAGTAATGCAGAGAGAGAGAGAGAGGGGAGGGGAGAGAGGAAGAGAGAGACGTGATGATGGAGATGTAAGTGGGGAAGAGGAAGAGGAAGAGGAGGAGGAGGAGGAGGAGGAGGAGGAGGAGTTGAAAATAGTGAGGAGGAAGAGAATAAAGAGCAAGAGGAGGAGGAATGAGGAAGAGGAAAGAGGAGGAGGAGGAAGAGGAATAGGAAGAGGAGGAGATAATGAAAATAAAGAAAAAGGAGGAAGAGGAACATAATGAAAAAGATTAATTAAGGAAATATAAAAGGTGAGAATGAGACAACGAAAGAGGGAAGAAGACAAGGGAGGAAGAAGAACACAAGGGAGGAGGAAGAAGACAAGGGAGGAAGAAGAACACAAGGGAGGAGGAAGAACACAAGGGAGGAAGAAGAACACAAGGGAGGAGGAGGAAGACAAGGGATGAAGAAGAAGAACACAAGGAAGGAGGAGGAAGACAAAATGGAGTAAAAACGAGAACACTTATAATGTGGTTGAGCTAAGAACAAATGTTAGTGTGTGTACATTAAACTGAGTTAGGCGCGCGCACACACACACACACACACACACACACACACACACACACACATACACTCTCATCTCCCTCACCCTCATTCCCAGTTCGTTGTAAAAATTAACTTAGGGTAGTGTGGGACGGCCTCTTTGTGTGGCGGGTTAAGTGTACCTGTTGGCTGTTTCTCATTACTGTTGGTCCAGAATTAAACTTTTGGGAATCTTGGTTCACATACGAGCTCTTCCCCCGGGACTCTGACTACTCCCCCAGGACCCTGACTCTCCCCCAGGACCCTGACTCTCCCCCAGGACCCTGACTCTCCCCCCAGGACCTTCACTTTCCCCCAGGACCTTCACTCTCCCCCAGGACACTGACTTTTCCCCAGGACCTTGACTCTCCCCAGGACCCTGACTCTCCCCCAGGACCCTGACTCTCTCCCAGGACCCTCACTCTCCCCCAGGACCTTCACTCTCCCCCAGGACACTGACTCTCTCCCAGGACCCTAACTCTCCCCCAGGACCACGACTCTCCCCCAGGACCCTGACTCTCTCCCAAGACCCTGACTCTCCCTCAGGACACTGACTCTCCCCCAGGACCCTGACTCTCTCCCAGGATCCTGACTCTCCCCCAGGACCTTGACTCTCCCTCAGGACCCTGACTATTCCCCAGGACCTTCTCTCTCCCCCAGGACCCTGACTCTCCCCAGGACACTGACTCTCCCCAGGACCCTGACTCTCTCCCAAGACCCTGACTCTCCCCCAGGACCCTGACTCTCTTCCAGGACCCTGACTCTCCCCCAGGACCTTGACTCTCCCCCAGGACCCTGACTATTCCGCCAGGACCCCGACTCTCCCCCAGGACACTGACTCTCCCCCAGGACCTTGACTCTCCCAGGACCCTGACTCTCCCTCAGGGCCTTGACTCTCCCCCAGGACCCCGACTCTCTCCCAGGACCCTCATTCTCCCCCAGGACGCTGATAACTTCCCCAGGACCCTGACTACTCCCCAAGGACCCAAACTCTCTTCCAGGATCTTGACTCTCACCTAGGACCCCGACTCTCCCCCAGGACCCTGACTACTCTCCCAGGACCCCGACTCTCCCCCAGGTCCCTGACTACTCCCCCAGGACCCCGACTCTCCCTCAGTACCCCGACTCTCTCCCAGGACCCTGACTCTCTCTCAGGACCCTGACTATTCCCCAGGACCCTGACTCTCCCTCAGGACCCTGTCTCTCCCCGAGGACCCTCATTCTCCCCCAGGACCCTGATAACTTCCCCAGTACCCCGACTCTCCCTCAGGACCCTGACTATTCCCCAGGACCCTGACTCTCCCCCCAGGACCCTGACTACTCTCCCAGGACCCCGACTCTCCCCCAGGTCCCTGACTCTCCCTCAGGACCCTAACTCTCCCCCAGGACCCTGACTAATCTCCCAGGACCCCGACTTTCCCCTAGGACCCTGACTACTCTCCCAGGACCCTGACTCTCCCCCAAGACCCCGACTCTCCCCCAGGACCCTGAGTACTCTACCAGGACCCCGACTCTCTCCCAGAACCCCGACTCTCCCCCAGGACCCTGTCTCTCCCTCAGGACCCTGACTCTCCCCCAGGCCCCTGACTCTCCCCAAGGACCCTGTCTCTCCCTCAGGACCCTGACTCTCCCCCAGCACACTGACTCTTCCCCAGGGCCTTGATTCTCCCCCAGGCCCCTGACTCTCCCCTAGGACCCTGTCTCTCCCTCAGGACCCTGACTCTCCCCCAGCACACTGACTCTTCCCCAGGGCCTTGATTCTCCCTCAGGACCCTGACTCTCCCCCAGCACACTGACTCTTCCCCAGGGCCTTGATTCTCCCTCAGGACCCTGACTCTCCCCCAGCACACTGACTCTTCCCCAGGGCCTTGATTCTCCCCCAGGCCCCTGACTCTCCCCTAGGACCCTGTCTCTCCCTCAGGACCCTGACTCTCCCCCAGCACACTGACTCTTCCCCAGGGCCTTGATTCTCCCCCAGGCCCCTGACTCTCCCCTAGGACCCTGTCTCTCCCTCAGGACCCTGACTCTCCCCCAGCACACTGACTCTTCCCCAGGGCCTTGATTCTCCCCCAGGCCCCTGACTCTCCCCTAGGACCCTGTCTCTCCCTCAGGACCCTGACTCTTCCCCAGCACACTGACTCTTCCCCAGGGCCTTGATTCTCCCCCAGGCCCCTGACTCTCCCCTAGGACCCTGTCTCTCCCTCAGGACCCTGACTCTCCCCCAGCACACTGACTCTTCCCCAGGGCCTTGATTCTCCCCCAGGACCCTGACTCTCCCCTAGGACCCTGTCTCTCCCTCAGGACCCTGACTCTCCCCCAGCACACTGACTCTTCCCCAGGGCCTTGATTCTCCCCCAGGACCCTGTCTCTCCCTCAGGACCCTGACTCTCCCCCAGCACACTGACTCTTCCACAGGGCCTTGATTCTCCCTCAGGACCCTGACTCTCCCTCAGGACCCTGACTCTCCCCTAGAACCCTGGCCCTCCCCCAGGACCCTGTCTCTCCCCCAGGACCCCAACTCTCCCTCAGGACCCTGACTCTCCCCTAGAACCCTCTCCCCCAGGGATTTGGTTCTCTCTCAGGACCCTGACTCTACCCTAGGACCCTGTCTCTCCCTCAGGACCCTGACTCTCCCTCAGGGCCTTGACTCTCCCCCAGGACCCTCAGCAGGCACCCCAGACAGACAAGTGTTGGGCCACACAAGATCCGTCTTACCAGGACCAGCTGGGCCAGGCGGTGTTGCTCACTGGATCGATGCCTCGCCTCCACCTTGTGGCCAGGTGAGCCGCTCAGGCAGGTGTGGGGGAGGGGCGGTCGACGTGAGGGAGGATGTGATGGCGGAGGTGACGTGGGGGCGGGTGTGACGTGGGGGGCGGGTGTGACGTGGGGGGCGGGTGTGACGTGGGGGGCGGGTGTGATGGTGGAGGTGTCGTGGGGGGCGGGTGTGATGGTTGAGGTGACGTGGGGTGCGGGTGTGATGGTTGAGGTGACGTGGGGGGCGGGTGTGATGGTGGAGGTGACGTGGGGGGCGGGTGTGATGGTTGAGGTGACGTGGGGGGCGGGTGTGATGGTTGAGGTGACGTGGGGGCGGGTGTGATGGCGGAGATGACGTGGGGGGTGGGTGTGATGGTGGAGGTGACGTGGGGTGCGGGTGTGATGGTGGAGGTGACGTGGGGGGCAGGTGTGATGGCGGAGATGACGTGGGGGGTGGGTGTGATGGTGGAGGTGACGTGGGGTGCGGGTGTGATGGTGGAGGTGACGTGGGGGGCGGGTGTGATGGTTGAGGTGACGTGGGGGGCGGGTGTGATGGTGGAGGTGACGTGGGGGCGGGTGTGATGGTGGAGGTGACGTGGGGGGCGGGTGTGATGGTTGAGGTGACTTGGGGGGTGGGTGTGATGGTGGAGGTGACGTGGGGGGCGGGTGTGATGGTGGAGGTGAGGTGGGGGTGGGTGTGATGGTTGAGGTGACGTGGGGGACGGGTGTGATGGTGGAGGTGACGTGGGGGGCGGGTGTGATGGCGGAGATGACGTGGGGGCGGGTGTGATGGTTGAGGTGACGTGGGGGGCGGGTGTGATGGTGGAGGTGACGTGGGGGGCGGGTGTGATGGTGGAGATGACGTGGGGGGCGGGTGTGATGGTTGAGGTGACTTGGGGGCGGGTGTGATGGCGGAGATGACGTGGGGGGCGGGTGTGATGGTTGAGGTGACGTGGGGGCGGGTGTGATGGCGGAGATGACGTGGGGAGCGGGTGTGATGGTTGAGGTGACGTGGGGGGCGGGTGTGATGGCGGAGATGACGTGGGGGGCGGGTGTGATGGCGGAGATGACGTGGGGGGCGGTTGTGATGGTTGAGGTGACGTGGGGGGCGGGTGTGATGGTTGAGGTGACTTGGGGGCGGGTGTGATGGCGGAGATGACGTGGGGGGCGGGTGTGATGGTTGAAGTGACGTGGGGGGCGGGTGTGATGGTGGAGGTGACGTGGGGGGCGGGTGTGATGGTTGAGGTGACGTGGGGGGCGGGTGTGATGGCGGAGATGACGTGGGGGGCGGGTGTGATGGTTGAGGTGACGTGGGGGACGGGTGTGATGGTTGAGGTGACGTGGGGGGCGGGTGTGATGGCGGAGATGACGTGGGGGGCGGGTGTGATGGTTGAGATGACGTGGGGGACGGGTGTGATGGTGGAGGTGACGTGGGGGGCGAGTGTGATGGTTGAGGTGACGTGGGGGGCGGGTGTGATGGCGGATATGACGTGGGGGCGGGTGTGATGGTTGAGGTGACGTGGGGGGCGGGTGTGATGGCGGAGATGACGTGGGGGGCGGGTGTGATGGTTGAGGTGACGTGGGGGGCGGGTGTGATGGTTGAGGTGACGTGGGGGGCGGGTGTGATGGCGGAGATGACGTGGGGGGGGGGTGTGATGGTTGAGGTGACGTGGGGGGCGGGTGTGATGGCGGAGATGACGTGGGGGGCGGGTGTGATGGTTGAGGTGACGTGGGGGGCGGGTGTGATGGCGGAGATGACGTGGGGGGCGGGTGTGATGGTTGAGGTGACGTGGGGGACGGGTGTGATGGTGGAGGTGACGTGGGGGGCGGGTGTGATGGCGGAGATGACGTGGGGGGCGGGTGTGATGGTTGAGGTGACGTGGGGGGCGGGTGTGATGGTGGAGGTGACGTGGGGGGCGGGTGTGATGGTTGAGGTGACGTGGGGGGCGGGTGTGATGGCGGAGATGACGTGGGGGGCGGGTGTGATGGTTGAGGTGACGTGGGGGGCGGGTGTGATGGTTGAGGTGACGTGGGGGGCGGGTGTGATGGCGGAGATGACGTGGGGGGCGGGTGTGATGGTTGAGATGACGTGGGGGACGGGTGTGATGGTGGAGGTGACGTGGGGGGCGGGTGTGATGGTTGAGGTGACGTGGGGGGCGGGTGTGATGGCGGAGATGACGTGGGGGGCGGGTGTGATGGTTGAGGTGACGTGGGGGGCGGGTGTGATGGTTGAGGTGACGTGGGGGGCGGGTGTGATGGCGGAGTTGACGTGGGGGGCGGGTGTGATGGTTGAGGTGACGTGGGGGGCGGGTGTGATGGCGGAGATGACGTGGGGGGCGGGTGTGATGGTTGAGGTGACGTGGGGGGCGGGTGTGATGGCGGAGATGACGTGGGGGGCGGGTGTGATGGTTGAGGTGACGTGGGGGGCGGGTGTGATGGTGGAGGTGACGTGGGGGGCGGGTGTGATGGTTGAGGTGACGTGGGGGGCGGGTGTGATGGCGGAGATGACGTGGGGGGTGGGTGTGATGGTGGAGGTGACGTGGGGTGCGGGTGTGATGGTGGAGGTGACGTGGGGGGCGGGTGTGATGGTTGAGGTGACGTGGGGGGCGGGTGTGATGGTGGAGGTGACGTGGGGGGCGGGTGTGATGGTGGAGGTGACGTGGGGGGCGGGTGTGATGGTTGAGGTGACTTGGGGGGGGGTGTGATGGTGGCGGTGCCGTGGGGGGCGGGTGTGATGGTGGAGATGACGTGGGGGTGGGTGTGATGGTTGAGGTGACGTGGGGGACGGGTGTGATGGTGGAGGTGACGTGGGGGGCGGGTGTGATGGCGGAGATGACGTGGGGGGCGGGTGTGATGGTTGAGGTGACGTGGGGGGCGGGTGTGATGGTGGAGGTGACGTGGGGGGCGGGTGTGATGGTGGAGATGACGTGGGGGGCGGGTGTGATGGTTGAGGTGACTTGGGGGCGGGTGTGATGGCGGAGATGACGTGGGGGGCGGGTGTGATGGTTGAGGTGACGTGGGGGCGGGTGTGATGGCGGAGATGACGTGGGGAGCGAGTGTGATGGTTGAGGTGACGTGGGGGGCGGGTGTGATGGCGGAGATGACGTGGGGGGCGGGTGTGATGGCGGAGATGACGTGGGGGGCGGTTGTGATGGTTGAGGTGACGTGGGGGGCGGGTGTGATGGTTGAGGTGACTTGGGGGCGGGTGTGATGGCGGAGATGACGTGGGGGGCGGGTGTGATGGTTGAAGTGACGTGGGGGGCGGGTGTGATGGTGGAGGTGACGTGGGGGGCGGGTGTGATGGTTGAGGTGACGTGGGGGGCGGGTGTGATGGCGGAGATGACGTGGGGGTGGGTGTGATGGTTGAGGTGACGTGGGGGACGGGTGTGATGGTTGAGGTGACGTGGGGGGCGGGTGTGATGGCGGAGATGACGTGGGGGGCGGGTGTGATGGTTGAGGTGACGTGGGGGACGGGTGTGATGGTGGAGGTGACGTGGGGGGCGAGTGTGATGGTTGAGGTGACGTGGGGGGCGGGTGTGATGGCGGATATGACGTGGGGGGCGGGTGTGATGGTTGAGGTGACGTGGGGGGCGGGTGTGATGGCGGATATGACGTGGGGGGCGGGTGTGATGGTTGAGGTGACGTGGGGGGCGGGTGTGATGGTTGAGGTGACGTAGGGGGCGGGTGTGATGGCGGAGATGACGTGGGGGGCGGGTGTGATGGTTGAGGTGACGTGGGGGGCGGGTGTGATGGCGGAGATGACGTGGGGGGCGGGTGTGATGGTTGAGGTGACGTGGGGGGCGGGTGTGATGGCGGAGATGACGTGGGGGGCGGGTGTGATGGTTGAGATGACGTGGGGGACGGGTGTGATGGTGGAGGTGACGTGGGGGGCGGGTGTGATGGTTGAGGTGACGTGGGAGGCGGGTGTGATGGCGGAGATGACGTGGGGGGCGGGTGTGATGGTTGAGGTGACGTGGGGGGCGGGTGTGATGGCGGAGATGACGTGGGGGGCGGGTGTGATGGTTGAGGTGACGTGGGGGGCGGGTGTGATGGTTGAGGTGACGTGGGGGGCGGGTGTGATGGTGGAGGTGACGTGTGGGCGGGTGTGATGGCGGAGATAACGTGGGGGGCGGGTGTGATGGTTGAGGTGACGTGGGGGGCGGGTGTGATGGTTGAGGTGACGTGGGGGGCGGGTGTGATGGTGGAGGTGACGTGGGGGGCGGGGGTGTCGTGGGGGGCGGGTGTGATGGTGGAGGTGACGTGGGGGGCGGGTGTGATGGTGGAGGTGACGTGGGGGGCGGGTGTGATGGCGGAGATGACGTGGGGGGTGGGTGTGTCGTGGGGGGCGGGTGTGATGGTGGAGGTGTCGTGGGGGGCGGGTGTGATGGTGGAGGTGACGTGGGGGGCGGGTGTGATGGTGGAGGTGACGTGGGGGGCGGGTGTGATGGTTGAGGTGACGTGGGGGGCGGGTGTGATGGTTGAGGTGACGTGGGGGGGTGGGTGTGATGGTGGAGGTGACGTGGGGGGCGGGTGTGATGGTTGAGGTGACGTGGGGGGCGGGTGTGATGGCGGAGGTGACGTGGGGGGCGGGTGTGATGGCGGAGATGACGTGGGGGGCGGGTGTGATGGTTGAGGTGACGTGGGGGGCGGGTGTGATGGTTGAGGTGACTTGGGTGCGGGTGTGATGGCGGAGATGACGTGGGGGGCGGGTGTGATGGTTGAGGTGACGTGGGGGGCGGGTGTGATGGTGAGGTGACGTGGGGGGCGGGGGTGATGGTTGAGGTGACGTGGGGGGCGGGTGTGATGGCGGAGATGACGTGGGGGGCGGGTGTGATGGTTGAGGTGACGTGGGGGACGGGTGTGATGGTTGAGGTGACGTGGGGGGCGGGTGTGATGGCGGAGATGACGTGGGGGGCGGGTGTGATGGTTGAGATGACGTGGGGGACGGGTGTGATGGTGGAGGTGACGTGGGGGGCGAGTGTGATGGTTGAGGTGACGTGGGGGGCGGGTGTGATGGCGGAGATGACGTGGGGGGCGGGTGTGATGGTTGAGGTGACGTGGGGGGCGGGTGTGATGGTTGAGGTGACGTGGGGGGCGGGTGTGATGGCGGAGATGACGTGGGGGGCGGGTGTGATGGTTGAGGTGACGTGGGGGGCGGGTGTGATGGCGGAGATGACGTGGGGGGCGGGTGTGATGGTTGAGGTGACGTGGGGGGCGGGTGTGATGGCGGAGATGACGTGGGGGGCGGGTGTGATGGTTGAGATGACGTGGGGGACGGGTGTGATGGTGGAGGTGACGCGGGGGGCGGGTGGTGATGGTTGAGGTGACGTGGGGGGCGGGTGTGATGGCGGAGATGACGTGGGGGGCGGGTGTGATGGTTGAGGTGACGTGGGGGGCGGGTGTGATGGTTGAGGTGACGTGGGGGGCGGGTGTGATGGCGGAGATGGCGTGGGGGGCGGGTGTGATGGTTGAGGTGACGTGGGGGGCGGGTGTGATGGCGGAGATGACTTGGGGGGCGGGTGTGATGGTTGAGGTGACGTGGGGGGCGGGTGTGATGGTTGAGGTGACGTGGGGGCGGGTGTGATGGCGGAGATGATGTGGGGGGCGGGTGTGATGGTTGAGGTGACGTGGGGGGCGGGTGTGATGGTTGAGGTGACGTGGGGGGCGGGTGTGATGGTGGAGGTGACGTGGGGGCGGGTGTGATGGCGGAGATAACGTTGGGGGCGGGTGTGATGGTTGAGGTGACGTGGGGGGCGGGTGTGATGGTTGAGGTGACGTGGGGGGCGGGTGTGATGGTGGAGGTGACGTGGGGGGCGGGTGTGTCGTCGGGGGCGGGTGTGTCGTGGGGGGCGGGTGTGATGGTGGAGGTGACTTGGGGGGCGGGTGTGATGACGGAGGTGACGTGGGGGGTGGGTGTGTCGTGGCGGGCGGGTGTGATGGTGGAGGTGACGTGGGGGGCGGGTGTGATGGTGGAGGTGACGTGGGGGCGGGTGTGATGGTTGAGGTGACGTGGGGGGCGGGTGTGATGGTTGAGGTGACGTGGGGGGCGGGTGTGATGGTGGAGGTGACGTGGGGGGGTGGGTGTGATGGTGGAGGTGACGTGGGGGGCGGGTGTGATGGTGGAGGTGACGTGGGGGGCGGGTGTGATGGTGGAGGTGACGTGGGGGGCGGGTGTGATGGTTGAGGTGACGTGGGGGGCGGGTGTGATGGTTGAGGTGACGTGGGGGGTGGGTGTGATGGTGGAGGTGACGTGGGGGGCGGGTGTGATGGTTGAGGTGACGTGGGGGGCGGGTGTGATGGTTGAGGTGACGTGGGGGGCGGGTGTGATGGTTGAGGTGACGTGGGGGGCGGGTGTGATGGTTGAGGTGACGTGGGGGGCGGGTGTGATGGTTGAGGTGACGTGGGGGGCGGGTGTGATGGTGGAGGTGACGTGGGGGGCGGGTGTGATGGTTGAGGTGACGTGGGGGGCGGGTGTGATGGTTGAGGTGACGTGGGGGGCGGGTGTGATGGCTGAGGTGACGTGGGGGGCGGGTGTGATGGCGGAGATGACGTGGGGGGCGGGTGTGATGGCGGAGATGACGTGGGGGGCGGGTGTGATGGTTGAGGTGACGTGGGGGGCGGGTGTGATGGTGGAGGTGACGTGGGGGCGGGTGTGATGGTGGAGGTGACGTGGGGGGCGGGTGTGATGGTTGAGGTGACGTGGGGGGCGCGTGTGATGGTTGAGGTGACGTGGGGGGCGGGTGTGATGGTTGAGGTGACGTGGGGGGCGGGTGTGATGGCGGAGATGACGTGGGGGGTGGGTGTGATGGTTGAGGTGACGTGGCGAAGAGGTGTGATCGTGGAGGTTACAATTGGATGTAGGGACGTGGGGTGTGGGGACGTAAGATGAGGGAGGGGTAGTAGTAGTAGTAGTAGTAGTAGTAGTAGTAGTAGTAGGGCCCGGGTGACGTGGGTGTGTTGGGGTGCCTTCCCAGATTTAAAGTGTTGTTGGTGGGGATATACTCAGTTTGTGGGAGCGAGAATTTCACAGTGTGTCGATGAACGTTGGATGTCACCTTGAGCATCATCGCCGACGGCTCGTCTCATTCCTCACGACATTAAACGCAAATACTGCTCGTGTTCACCGGCGATCTTCAAGTAAGCCTGTGAGTGTTTGAATGGTGGGTGGCTGGAGTTGCCACGTGTCAGTGCCAGTGCGTCGATAGGCCTACCCTAGCAAGGGTGGCATCGCGACTCTCGCCCCTATGGGGCCAAGTGCCTCAAGTAACGGCCACTCCATGTAGTGTCGGCTGACCCAGTGAGTATATATAACTAATGTTACATCAGCGAGACCATAGAAATGGTGACTATCTCTACCAAAGTGACATAATCAAGTGTTAGGTGTGACAATTCTTGCTCCCAGTGGATTATTCTCATGTGTGGATTATCGCCCACATGGGGGGTGCCCGACACAACCACACGCGCGCGTATGCCCTTACTACTCGGACACCGAAGGCCAGGCTGTCACCTCTGTGCCTCATACGCATAAGATCTAGTTTCTTCGTCCGTATGGGCCCAATAGCAGAGGTCGGAGGCGGAAATATCTGTCGCCCAAGTTGCTGGTCACTATGCCTGGCAACAGTCTTTGCTGCGTCTGTGCTAGCCCGAACCAAAACTGCACAAATTGTCTTTGTGCGAGAAACAACCGATCATGTGTGGATTGCAGGAAGCTAGACCAGTGTCGGAACCCACGTGGCAGGGAGCCGACACAGGCGGCCACAGTGGATATCGCCGGGACCCAACCACCCGATGATATCCGAAATGATAGCAGTGAGTCTACTCAACCCGAAAATGTAGTACTAATAAATGCTGCTCCCTCAGTAGCAGGTGTCCAGGAGGAGAATGAGAGACAGCCGCCTCAGTGGAAAGGCATGTCGATGGAAAATGCAGGCGTATGGGTCAAAGAAACCTACTCAGAAATTGTCAAGTGGTCGCCAGCTAACTTATTTGAACCACCCAAGTGTGCGGCCACCAAAGAAATGATTCGGGAGATGACTTGCTTCATGACTGATTACACTCAGGACCGCTCCCTCGCCCCCCTAGCTCTTCAAATACTGGCAATAATACCACATCTATTTTGTCAGAGGACACACACAAAGGCTAAGCACAAAGAAAATGTGGCAGCAATGAAGAGAAGATCGACAATGTGGCGGACTGGGGCCCTAGATGATCTCCTATGTGAAGCAAGAACACTGCAGGAGAGACTAAAATCTACGGGTGACGGAAAGCAAAACACCGATGACGTGGCAAGAAAATTTGGAAACAAAATGCGTGTGGGAAAAGTGTCTCTCGCGGTAAGATCTCTCACACATGAATCCTCCGGTGGAGTGATGCCAATAAACAGAGCGACATTAAAACTATTGAAAGAGAAACATCCCCCTGCAAGTGAAGATGAAGGCATCAGGCTCCAGGGTGCCTATATCCCACCAAATGCTGTCCTGTTCGAGAAAATAACAGGAGAGATGGTGTGGAAAAAGGCACTGAAGACTCGAGGAGGAGCCGGCCCTTCAGGTCTGGATGCAAACGGTTGGAGAGTCATCCTCAGCACAAACAAGTTTGGCCCTGTAGCAAGCGATCTCTGCACTGCCATTGCCACCCTTGCAAGAAAGCTTGCATCCTCTTGCTGCCATCACCTCCAGGCTCTGACGGCCTGCCGCCTTATTCCTCTGGAAAAGAAACCAGGATGTAGACCTATAGGGGTGGGGGAAGTGCTGAGGCGGATCATCGGAAAGTGTATAATGGAGGTGGTAAAGGATGATGTCAGGGCAGCAGCAGGGAACCTACAAGTGTGTGCTGGCCACCAGGCTGGTGGGGAGGCGGCCATTCACGCCATGAGATTGATATTTGAGCAGCGTGATTGTGAGGCCGTTCTCCTGGTGGATGCTTCAAACGCATTCAACATACTTAACCGCAAGGCGGCACTGCACAACATCAAGATCAAGTGTCCTAGCTTTGCGATGTATGTTGAAAATTCGTATAGGAATCCTTCAGACCTCTACATAGTAAACAACAAGGCTCTACGAGGTGATACCATCCTACAGTCGACCGAGGGAACAACACAGGGGGACCCCGTTGCAATGGCAATGTATGCAATAGGCCTATCAGTGCTCCAACAAGAAATAAAGTATGAAACAACTGGGGTCAAACAAGTGGCATATGCTGATGACCTCACAGGAGCAGGAAAAGTGGAGGACATCAAAAAGTGGTGGGACCTGGTAACATCGCGAGGTCCACAAATAGGGTACCACCCAAACGCCAGCAAATCCTTCCTCATCGTGAAGCCAGATCATTATGATCGGGCTGTGGAGGTTTTCGGCGAAAGTGAGGTCAAAATAACTAAGGACGGCCAAAGACATCTAGGCGCAGTAATTGGCACTACGGACTTCAAGACCCAGTACGTAGGGGGAAAGGTGAATGAGTGGGTTAGCGAAATCCATGCTCTATCGGAGATTGCTAACACAGAGCCACATGCGGCCTTTGCAGCATTCACACATGGAGTCAAGCATCGTTGGAACTACCTGATGCGTACCATCCCTGAGATCCGACCCCTCCTCCACCCTTTGGAAGAAGCAATCAGTGTCAAGTTCATTCCCACACTAGTGAAACACCACGACTTAACCCCAGTAGAAAGAACACTTCTTGCACTTCCACCAAGACTGGGAGGGATGGGACTAACTAATCCAGAGGAGATTGCTGACTCTGAACATCAAAATTCACTTAAGCTCACGGCAGCCCTCACTGACCACATAATAGCCAGAATGCAACAGGGGAAGTGGACACCAGCGAAGTTAATAAGATCCGTAGGTCCATTACAACAGATCGGCAGCACTGCCAAAATGACATGTTGCAGCAACTATTGCTGCAGGTTCCAGAAAATTTGACAAAAAAAGTAGCTATAGCGCAGGAGGTGGGCGCCTCGAACTGGTTAACTACGTTACCGATAAGGGCAAATGGTTTCAGCCTTAACAAACAAGAATTTACAGATGCCATTGCTCTAAGGTACGGTTGGCCAGTAGATGGTTTGCCCTCCCAATGCGTGTGTGGCTATTCCTATGATGGCGATCACGCCATGGTTTGCAAGAAGGGGGGCTTCATATGCATGAGGCATGACGAGGTAAGGGATCTCACAGCAAATATGTTGAAGGAAATCTGCCGGGACGTCATGGTAGAACCGACCCTCCTTCCACTGGATGGCGAGATCCTCCAACACAGGACTTCAAACACATCTAACGAAGCCCGTGTGGACGTCAGTGCTCGAGGATTCTGGACGCGGGGACAGCGAGCTTTCTTCGACATCAGGATTTTTGATCCCATGGCCGTTTGTCACCGTAACCTAGCTCTCGATGCTGCGCATAGGAGGAACGAGAACGACAAGAGAAGGGCATATGGGGAGAGAATTCAAAATGTTGATCAAGGCAGCTTCACTCCTCTAGTGTTCACAACCTCTGGTGGGATGGGCCCAAGTGCAAGATGTTTCTACGCCAGACTCGCGGAGCTGATCTCCGAACAGAAGCAGCAGCCCAGAAGTTATGTCACAGCCTGGATGAGATGTCGACTGTCCTTCTCTCTCCTTCGGTCGGCTTTGCTCTGCCTCAGGGGAACGAGAGCTTCTGCCCCTACTCCGACAACTGCTGCAGATATTGACTATGAGGCTACAGTCACTGAATGCCGCATGGATCTGCGGCTCAACTAATTTAACACAGATAGGATAGCTTCTTATGTATTAGGATATTTAATATTAAGGTAAATAAATGGTGGCGAAGGTGTGGCTATTGGGGGAGGCTGGAGGCCACTTGAATAAAAAAAAAAAAAAAAAAAAAGTAGTAGTAGTAGTAGTAGTAGTAGTAGTAGTAGGGAGTAACGGGACTTGTATTGGACGCACGAGAGACGTGAAGGTGGAGGGGCACATTGTGTACCTCAAATTGGACGTGTGTGTGTGTGTGTGTGATTTAGGAGAAGACTTAGCCAAAAAAAAAGACTGTATAATCACCTTTATCACTCAGGTAACATTATGACGTACAAAAACAAACTTACAAGACTAAATACAAAAGAGCTATAAAAAAACCAGCCCAATATAAACAATAACAAAAGGATTAAAGTGTGACGCATCCTGTACCACGACTAATCACAATATTCACCCGAACTGAGATCCAATATTTGTCTTTATTTTGCTTCCAGTCGACATCGCCAAATAATTTTCTTCCACATATAGTTCATTGATTTTTTTTGTCAATTATATTGGATGATTCATTCGCTGGTAGACCCGGATTGTAGTTTGTACGACTGTTATGTATACGATAATAAACAGAGAGAGAGAGAGAGAGAGAGAGAGACTTGATAACATAACACCAACCACTCGACAGACAATACACAGAACACTAATGTATCATACATAAAAGATACATTAAGGGCCACCAGGGAACGAGTGGGTCACCCTGCAGTATCCCATCAAGAATACGTATCGACCCTGATTAGCTACGGCTTAAAGTTCACAGCGAACATGAATATTTGCCTATGAGAAAATTCAATACTTCTAAGATCCTGCTCGACACACACACACACACACACACACACTTCGTCGATAAGTTTATATGAAGATATATGTCACAACATCACTCTCGTGTTTGTGGTACAGAAAAGGTTCCTTCGATCATGTCATTCAATATTACATTATTTATTCACTGGGTCACCGAAAACCATTATGGTAGTACATCACCTCAAGATTACGGTCACCTACTTATTTTGCCTAAATATTATATAACCACACTTAGCTAACTTAACCTAACCTAACCTAATAAACAAAACATAACCCCACTGGTAGCATTAGGATAGTGTTAATCAACAGGTTAAATATGCCGAGGTGTCCAGTCTTCAGGTGGTCCCATAAACACGGCCTACTGATGGGGTAGATCCTGGAGGAGACTTAACACTTAGTACTAGTTGTTGGTATTTATTAACAAGTGACGCATTGACAACATATCCTGCCAGAGAGAGAGACTTACAACACTACAAGAGGTTTAAGATTCATCCACGACAAGTGAGAGATGACTCGAGACAATCCAACACCAAGAATTCCTCCATTTAATGAACTGAGTCGTGTTTTTGTGGAGTCTACTGTAGGTCCTTTCTGGAGACTGAAAACATAATTTAAAGGATTCGTTCTCTTACGATTCCTTGAAGTTGATGAGTTTTCTTCGTTCTTTACAGACTTAATAATAATGTATAAGTGACAGAAATGTTTACGTGAAGAAGTAGGAAGAAAGAAGAAAGAAAAAAAGAAGAAGAAGAAGAAGAAGAAGAAGAAGAAGAAGAAGAAGAAGACAGAAAATTAAAATGTAAGAGTTTTATTTAATTTCACTCACTATTGAAGACGACCTCCTCCCCTCACCCACCGTCAAGACGACCTCCTCCCTTCACCCACCGTCAAGACGACTTCCTCCCCTCACCCACCGTCAAGACGATCTCCTCCCTTCACCCACCGTCAAGACGACCTCCTCCCCTCACCCACCGTCAAGACGACCTCCTCCCTTCACCCACCGTCAAGACGACCTCCTCCCCTCACCCACCGTCAAGACGACCTCCTCCCTTCACCCACCGTCAAGACGACCTCCTCCCCTCACCCACCTCCAAGACGACCTCCTCCCCTCACCCACCGTCAAGACGACCTCCTCCCCTCACCCACCGTCAAGACGACCTCCTCCCTTCACCCACCGTCAAGACGACCTCCTCCCCTCACCCACCGTCAAGACGACCTCCTCCCCTCACCCACCGTCAAGACGACTTCCTCCCCTCACCCACCGTCAAGACGACTTCCTCCCCTACCCACCGTCAAGACGACTTCCTCCCTCACCCACCGTCAAGACGACTTCCTCCCTCACCCACCGTCAAGACGACCTCCTCCCCTCATCCACCGTCAAGACGACCTCCTCCCCTCACCCACCTCCAAGACGACCTCCTCCCCTCACCCACCGTCAAGACGACCTCCTCCCCTCACCCACCGTCAAGACGACCTCCTCCCCTCACCCACCGTCAAGACGACCTCCTCCCCTCACCCACCGTCAAGACGACTTCCTCCCCTCACCCACCGTCAAGACGACTTCCTCCCCTCACCCACCGTCAAGACGACCTCCTCCCCACCCACCGTCAAGACGACCTCCTCCCCTCACCCACCGTCAAGACGACCTCCTCCCCTCACCCACCGTCAAGACGACCTCTTCCCCTCACCCACCGTCAAGACGACCTCCTCCCCTCACCCACCGTCAAGACGACCTCCTCCCCTCACCCACCGTCAAGACGACTTCCTCCCCTCACCCACCTCAAAGAAGACCTCCTCCCCTAATCCACCGTCAAGACGACTTCCTCCCCTCACCCACCGTCAAGACGACTTCCTCCCCTCACCCACCGTCAAGACGACCTCCTCCCCTCACCCACCGTCAAGACGACCTCCTCCCCTCACCCACCGTCAAGACGACCTCCTCCCCTCACCCACCGTCAAGACGACCTCTTCCCCTCACCCACCGTCAAGACGACCTCCTCCCCTCACCCACCGTCAAGACGACCTCCTCCCCTCACCCACCGTCAAGACGACTTCCTCCCCTCACCCACCTCCAAGAAGACCTCCTCCCCTAACCCACCGTCAAGACGACTTCCTCCCCTCACCCACCGTCAAGACGACCTCCTCCCCTAACCCACCGTCAAGACGACCTCTTCCCCTCACCCACCGTCAAGACGACCTCCTCCCCTCACCCACCGTCAAGACGACCTCCTCCCCTAACCCACCGTCAAGACGACCTCCTCCCCTCACCCACCGTCAAGACGACCTCCTCCCCTCACCCACCGTCAAGACGACCTCCTCCCCTCATCCACCGTCAAGACGACCTCCTCCCCTCACCCACCTCCAAGACGACCTCCTCCCCTCACCCACCGTCAAGACGACTTCCTC
Organism: Homarus gammarus; assembly: GCA_958450375.1. Classification (NCBI taxonomy): domain Eukaryota; kingdom Metazoa; phylum Arthropoda; class Malacostraca; order Decapoda; family Nephropidae; genus Homarus; species Homarus gammarus. Next base: position 40,415 of record CAUDMG010001566.1, on the reverse strand, counting down.
CCCTCACCCACCGTCAAGACGACCTCTTCCCCTCACCCACCGTCAAGACGACCTCCTCCCCTCACCCACCGTCAAGACGACTTCCTCCCCTCACCCACCGTCAAGACGACTTCCTCCCCTCACCCACCGTCAAGACGACCTCCTCCCCTCACCCACCGTCAAGACGACCTCTTCCCCTCACCCACCGTCAAGACGACCTCCTCCCCTCACCCACCGTCAAGACGACCTCCTCCCCTCACCCACCGTCAAGACGACCTCCTCCCCTCACCCACCGTCAAGACGACCTCCTCCCCTCACCCACCGTCAAGACGACTTCCTCCCCTCACCCACCTCAAAGAAGACCTCCTCCCCTAATCCACCGTCAAGACGACTTCCTCCCCTCACCCACCGTCAAGACGACTTCCTCCCCTCACCCACCGTCAAGACGACCTCCTCCCCTCACCCACCGTCAAGACGACCTCCTCCCCTCACCCACCGTCAAGACGACCTCCTCCCCTCACCCACCGTCAAGACGACCTCTTCCCCTCACCCACCGTCAAGACGACCTCCTCCCCTCACCCACCGTCAAGACGACCTCCTCCCCTCACCCACCGTCAAGACGACTTCCTCCCCTCACCCACCTCCAAGAAGACCTCCTCCCCTAACCCACCGTCAAGACGACTTCCTCCCCTCACCCACCGTCAAGACGACCTCCTCCCCTAACCCACCGTCAAGACGACCTCTTCCCCTCACCCACCGTCAAGACGACCTCCTCCCCTCCCCACGTCAAGACGACCTCCCCAACCCACCGTCAGACGACCCTCCCTCACCCACGTCAGACGACTTCCTCCCCTCACCCACCGTCAAGACGACCTCCTCCCCTCACACACCGTCAAGACGACCTCCTCACATCCCCCACCGTCAAGACGACCTCCTCCCCTCACCCACCGTCAAGACGACCTCCTCCCCTCACCCACCGTCAAGACGACCTCCTCCCCTCACCCACCGTCAAGACGACCTCTTCCCCTCACACACCGTCAAAACGGCCTCCTCTCATCCACCGGCGGCACGACCTCGTCCTCTACTCTCAAATTAATGAGACAATCTGAGCATGAGTGAAGAAATGCCACTAATCTGAGGCATGTGGTGGTGACCTTTTGTTGTTCCTGATGTTGCGGTAGTTATGGTAGTTGTTGTGGTAGTTGTTGTCGTGGTAGTTATGGTAGTTGTGGTAGTTATTGTGGTAGTTGTGGTAGTTGTTGTCGTGGTAGTTATGGTAGTTGTGGTAGTTGTTGTGGTAGTAGTTGTTGTGGTAGTTAGGGTAGTTCTGGGAGTTGTTGTAGTTATGGTAGTTGTTGTTCTTCGGTGTTGTGGTAGTTGTTGTTCCTGGTTGTTGTGGTAGTTGTTGGTCCTGGGTGTTGTAGTAGTTTTTGTTTCTGGTTGTTGTGGTAGTTGAGGTTCCTGGGTGTTGTGGTAGTTGTTGTTCCTGGGTGTTGTGGTAGTTGTTGTTACTGGGTGTTGTGATAGTTGTTGTTCCTGGGTGTTGTGGTAGTTGTTGTGTCCTGGGTGGTGTGGTAGTTGTTGTTACTGGGTGTTGTGGCTAGTTATTGGTCCTGGGTGTTGTGGTAGTTGTTGTGTCCTGGGTGGTGTGGTAGTTGTTGTTCCTGGGTGTTGTGGTAGTTGTTGTGTCCTGGGTGGTGTGGTAGTTGTTGTTACTGGGTGTTGTGGTAGTTATTGGTCCTGGGTGTTGTGGTAGTTGTTGTGTCCTGGGTGGTGTGGTAGTTGTTGTTCCTGGGTGTTGTGGTAGTTGTTGTTCCTGGGTGTTGTGGTAGTTGTTGTTCCTGGGTGTTGTGGTAGTTGTTGTTCCTGGGTGTTGTGGTAGTTTTTGGTCCTGGGTGTTGTGGTAGTTGTTTGTTGTGGTAGTTGGCTTTCTTGTGGTAATTGGTTTTGTTGGGGTAGTTGTTGTTGTTGTTGTTGTTGTTGTGGTAGTTGTAGTTGTTGTGGTAATTGTTGTTGTAGTTATTATGGTAGTTGTAGTTGTTGTGGTAGTTGTATTTGTTGTGGTAGTTGTTGTTGCTGTGGTAGTTGTATTTTTTGTTGTTGTAGTTGTTGTGATTATTGTTGTTGTTGTGGTAGTTGTTGTGGTAGCTGTAGTTGTTGGGGTAGTTGTTGTTGTTGTGGTAGTTGTAGTTGCTGTGGTAGTTGTAGTTTTTGTTGTTGTAGTTGTTGTGATTATTGTTGTTGTTGTGGTAGTTGTTGTTGTTGTGGTAGTTGTTGTGGTAGCTGTAGTTGTTGGGGTAGTTGTTGTTGTTGTGGTAGTTGTAGTTGCTGTGGTAGTTGTAGTTTTTGTTGTTGTAGTTGTTGTGATTATTGTTGTTGTTGTGGTAGTTGTTGTTGTTGTGGTAGTTGTATTTGTTGTAGTAGAAGTAGTTGTTGTGGTAGTTGTTGTTGTAGTTGTAGTTGTAGTTGTTGTTGTAGTTGTTGTGGTAGTTGTAGTTGTTGTGGTAGTTGTATTTGTTGTGGTTTGTTGTTGTAGTTGTAGTTGTTGTTGTAGTTGTTGTGGTAGTTGTAGTTGTTGTGGTAGTTGTAGTTGTTGTTGTAGTTGTTGTGGTAGTTGTAGTTGTTGTGGTAGAAGTAGTTGTTGTGGTAGTTGTATTAGTTGTGGTAGTTGTTGTTGTAGTTGTAGTTGTAGTTGTTGTGGTAGTCGTAGTTGTAGTTGTTGTGGTAGTTGTAGTTGTTGTGGTAGTTGTAGTTGTTGTGGTAGTTGTAGTTGTTGTGGTAGTTGTTGTTGTAGTTGTTGTGGTAGTTGTAGTTGTAGTTGTTGTAGTAGTTGTTGTTGCGATAATTGTAGTTGTTGTGGTAGTTGTAGTTGTTGTGGTAGTTGTTGTTGTTGTTGCGATAATTGTAGTTGCAGTTGTGGAGGACATCAAAAAGTGGTGGGACCTGGTAACATCACGAGGCCCACAAATAAGGTACCACCCAAACGCCAGCAAGTCCTTCCTCATCGTGAAGCCAGAACATTATGGAGCTGTTCGGTGGAAGTGAGGTCAAAATAACAAAGGATGGCCAAAGACACCTAGGCGCAGTAATCGGCACGACGGATTTCAAGACCGAGTACGTAACGGGAAAGGTGAATGAATGGGTTAGGGAAATCCAAGCTCTGTGTGAGTTTGCTGACACAGAGCCACATGCGTCTTTTGCGGCATTCACTCATGGAGTCAAGCATCGCTGGAACTACCTGATGCGCACTATCCCTGATATCGGACCCCTCCTCCACCCTCTGGAAGAAGCTATCAGCGTCAACTTCATTCCCAAATTAGTGAAACACCCCCACTTAACCCCGGCAGAAAGATCACTCCTTGCACTACCACCGAGACTGGGAGGAATGGGACTGACCAGTCCATAGGAGATTGCTGTCACCGAACATCAAAACTCAGTTAAGCTCACGGCAGCCCTCACGGACCACATAATAGCTCAGAACGCAACAGGGGAGGTGGATACCAGTGAAGTAAACAAGATTCGAAGGTCCATTACGACAGAACGGCCAACGTGATAAGCTGCAGCAAATGCTGCTGCAAGTACCAGAGAACTTGAAAAAAAAAAGTAGCTATAGCACAGGAGGTGGGCGCCTCGAACTGGTTAACTACGTTACCGATAAGGGCAAATGGTTTCAGACTCAATAAACAAGAATTTACAGATGCCAATGCCCTAAGGTACGGTAGGCCAGTAGAAGGTTTGCCCTCCCAATGCGTGTGTGGCCCTTCCTATGACGTCGATCACGCCATGGTGTGCAAGAAAAAGGGCTTCATATGCATGAGGCATGACGAAGTAAGGGATCTCACTGCAAATATGTTGAATGAAATCAGCCGTGATGTCATGGTACAAGCGACCCTCCTTCCATTGGACGGCGAGATCTTCCAACATATTACTTCAAACATATCCAACGAAGCCTGTGTTGACGTCAGTGCTCGAGGATTCTGGACGTGGTGACAGCGAGCCTTCTTCGACATCAGAATTTTTGATCCCATGGCCGCATGTCACCGTAACTTAGCTCTCGATGCTGCACACAGGAGGAACGAGAACGACAAGATAAGGGAATACGGGGAGAGAATTCAGAACGTTGATCAAGGCAGCTTCACTCCTCTAGTGTTCACAACCTCTGGTGGGATGAGACCAAGTGCAAGATGTTTCTACGCCAGACTCGCGGAGGTGATCTCCGAACAGAAGCAGCAGCCCAGAATTTATGTTACAGCCTGTATGTGATGCCGACTGTCCTTCTCTCTCCTTCGGTCGGCTTTGCTCTGCCTCAGGGGAACGAGAGCATCGACCCCAATGCCGACAACAGTTGCAGATATTGACTATGAGGCTACAGTCACTGAATGTCGCATAGATGTGCGGCTCAACTAACTCAACACCAGCTAGGGTAGCTACTTATGTATTAGGATATTTAATATTAAGATAATAAAATGGTGGCGAAGGTATGGCTATTGAGGGAAGCTGAAGGCCATTAAAAAATAGTTGTTGTGGTAGTAGTAGTAGTTGTTGTGGTAGTAGTAGTTGCTGTGGTAGCTGTAGTTGTTGTTGTTGTGGTAGTTGTAGTTGTGGTAGTTGTAGTTGTTGCGGTAGTTGTGGTAGTTGTAGTTGTTGTGGTAGTTGTTGCGGTAGTTGTAGTTGTTGTGGTAGTTGTTGTTGTTGTGGTAGTTGTAGTTGTTGTGGTAGTTGTAGTTGTTGTGGTAGTTGTAGTTGTTGTGGTAGTTGTAGTTGTTGTGGTAGTTGTATTTGTTGTGGTAGTTGTAGTTGTTGTGGTAGTTGTAGTTGTTGTGGTAGTTGTAGTTGTTGTGGTAGTTGTAGTTGTTGTGGTAGTTGTTGTTGTGGTAGTTGTAGGTGTTTTGGTAGTTGTTGTGGTAGTTGTAGTTGTTGTGGTAGTTGTTGTGGTAGTTGTAGTTGTTGTGGTAGTTGTAGTTGTTGTGGTAGTTGTAGTTGTTGTGGGAGTTGGTTGTAGTTGTTGTGGTAGTTGTAGTTGTTGTGGTAGTTGTAGTTGTTGTGGTAGTTGTAGTTGTTGTGGTAGTTGTAGTTGTGGTAGTTGTAGTTGTTGTGGTAGTTGTAGTTGTTATGCTAGTTGTAGCTGTTGTGGTAGTTGTAGATGTTGTGGTAGTTGTAGTTGTTGTGGTAGTTGTTGTGGTAGTTGTAGTGGTAGTTGTAGTTGTTGTGGTAGTTGTAGTTGTTGTGGTAGTTGTAGTGGTAGTTGTAGTTGTTGTGGTAGTTGTAGTTGTTGTGCTAGTTGTAGTTGTTGTGGTAGTTGTAGTTGTTGTGGTAGTTGTAGTTGTTGTGGTAGTTGTAGTGGTAGTTGTAGTGGTAGTTGTAGTTGCTGTTGTTGTGGTAGTTGTAGTTTGTTGTGGTAGTTGTAGTTGTTGTGGTAGTTGTAGTTGTTGTGGTAGTTGTAGTGGTAGGTGTAGTTGTTGTGGTAGTTGTAGTTGTTGTGGTAGTTGTAGTTGTTGTGGTAGTTGTGGTAGTTGTAGTTGTTGTGGTAGTTGTAGTTGTTGTGGTAGTTGTAGTAGTTGTAGTTGTTGTGGTAGTTGTAGTGGTAGGTGTAGTTGTTGTGGTAGTTGTGGTAGTTGTAGTTGTTGTGGTAGTGGTAGTTGTTGTGGTAGTTGTAGTTGTTGTGGTAGTTGTTGTGGTAGTTGTTGCGGTAGTTGTAGTTGTAGTTGTTGTGGTAGTTGTAGTTGTTGTGGTAGTTGTAGTTGTTGTAGTTGTTGTGGTAGTTGTTGTGGTAGTTGTTGTGGTAGTTGTAGTTGTGGTAGTTGTTGTGGTAGTTGTTGTGGTAGTTGTAGTTGTAGTTGTTGTGGTAGTTGTAGTGGCCGTCTGTTGACCCTAGGCACTGCTCTTATATAATGGATCACAGCTCACGGTAAATTATAGCTCCGCCGGTCCATCTGTGACTCCCTATAATTAACTAATGATCACCGGCTTCCCACACCCTCGTTATACCGGCACCCTCGCTATACCGGTCTCCCACACCCTCGTTATCCTGGCACCCTCGTTTTACCGGCCTCCCACACCCTCATTATAGCGGCACCCTCGCTATACTGGCCTCCCACACCCTCGTTATATCGACACCCTTGCTATACCGGCAACCTTGCTATACTGACTTCCCTCACCTTCGTTATACAGGCACCCTTGCTATACCAGCAACCTTGCTATACTGGCCTCCCACACCCTCGTTATAGCGACACCCTTGCTATACCGGCAACCTTGCTATACTGACTTCCCTCACCTTCGTTATACAGGCACCCTTGCTATACCAGCAACCTTGCTATACTGGCCTCTAACACCCTCGTTATACTGGCACCTTCGCTATATCAGCAACCTCGCTATACCGGCCTCCTACATCCTCGCTATACTGGCCTACCACACCCTCGTTATACCGGCATCCTTGCTGTACTGTCAACCTCGCTATACTGGCCTCCCACACCCTCGCTATACTGGCCTACCACACCCTCGTTATAACGGCACCCTTGCTACACTGGCAACCTCGCTATACTGGCCTCCCACACCCTCGTTATAATGGCACCCTTGCTATACTGGCAACCTCGCTATACTGGCCTCCCACACACTCGCTATACCGGCAACTTCGCTATATTGGTACCATCAAACTCGTCATACCGGCAACTTCGCTATACGGGTAGCATCAAAAGTGCTATACGGGCAACAACAACCTTGCTATACTGACAATAATCAAACTCGCTATACCAATAACTTTTATATACTAGCAATTTCTCTATATGGCCAACCACGCTAAGCCGACAACCTCGCTATACCGGCAACCTCGCTATACTGGTCTCCCACACCCTCGTTATACCGGCTCCCTTGCAAAACCGAAAACCTCGTTATACCGGCAACGTCAACCTCGTTATTCAATCTGATTAACGAGGTGTTATAAGTAGCTAGAAAATGACCAGATGTGAGAGGTCAAAAGTTGAGAGGTGAGAGATGAGAGACCGTAGAGGTGAGAGGTCATAGAAGTGAGAGGTTGCAGAAGTGAAAGGTTGTAAAGCTGAGAGGTCATAGAGGTGAGAGGTCATATAGGTGAGAGATTGCAGAGGTGAAAGTGCTGCAGATGTTAGAGGTCAGAAAAGTGAGAGGTCATAGAGGTGAGGGGTTGTAGAAGTGAGAGGTTGTAGAGGTGAGAGGTCATATAGGTGAGATGTCATAGAAGTGAGAGGTCGTAGAAGTGAGAGGTTGTAGAGGTGAGAGGTCATATAGGTGAGATGTCATAGAAGTGAGAGGTTGTAGAAGTGAGAGGTCATAGAGGTGAAAGGACAGAGAAGTGAGAGGTCATAGAGGTGAGGGGTTGTAGAAGTGAGAGGTTGTAGAGGTGAGAGGTCGCAGAGGTGAGAGGTTATATAGGTGAGATGTCATAGAAGTGAGAGGTCGTAGAAGTGAGAGGTCATAGAGGTGAAAGGACAGAGAAGTGAGAGTCATAGATGTGAGAGGTCATAGAGGTGAGTGGTCGTAACTGTGAGGTCATAGCAGTGAGAGGTCACAGGGGTGAGAGGTCATAGAGGTGAGAGGTCGCAGAGCTGAGATGCCATAGAAGTGAGAGGATGTGATAGTATAAAACAAAAAGGAGAGAGAGAGAGAGAGAGAGAGAGAGAGAGAGAGAGAGAGAGAGAGAGAGAGAGAGAGAGGAAAGGAAGATGATGGACCATACACAGAAGGGACGACCTGTGAGGAGAGAGAGAGAGAGAGAGAGAGAGAGAGAGAGAGAGAGAGAGAGGTAGTTCGCGGAGATTGACGGTGAAAAAGGAACCATTTAGTAAGAGGGTGGCTGAGGAGGGGAGAGCCAGAGTGAGAGGGGAATGAGAGGGGATAGTGAAAGTGAGAGGGAGAGTGAAAGTGAGAGTGAGAGTAAAGCCACAGAGAAGAACCCAGAGTGAGAGGGGGGCCACACAGGAGAACTAGAGTGAGAGGGAAGAACCACACACACACACACACACACACACACACACACACACACAGGTTTATTGGCAAAACTTGGAATACAATTTGCCTGTTCTGAGTAATTTAATCAGGTCTTGACATGGGGGGGGGGGGGGGCGCTACAGCTACAGTGTCACTAACTTGCCAGATGTGTCTGTATCCTAGCCTAATTCTGGCCACGACTACATCACATTGTCTGGTTCTGTCCTTGTGCTGGCCATACCGGTACCTCTTGTCACAAAATTTGCATATTTACTAATGCTACAACTACCGGGTCTCTCTGCATTTCTCAGTTCTTCTTGATCACAGTTCATGATTCTGACTTGTATGTTTTTAGGAATAGCATTGGACAGGCCAAGGTCACAGTCAACATTGTCTTCCCTACATGCCTCATTGGCCAGTCTATCAGCACGGTCATGATACCTAATTCTATCATGGGAAGAGTCCACACAAATTAAATACAACTTTAAACATTGAGGCTGACGATCTGTTCATCAACTGTAAAGCACTTTGGGAGTCACAGAACATCACCCCACCGCCATTTTTCTTAAGGTAGTCTGTGTCTAGGTAGATAATTCCCATTAGTTCAGTTTGTGTTTTCTTTGTTTAGAGTAAAACACAAGCACAATCTGTTCTGCCTGTGTTTGTCTGCACAGAACCATCAGTGTAACACATCTCACCACATCAGTGATTAACATTTGCTTACCACTATCAGGTGTATAAATAATAGGAACGGATACAACTAGTCACGGGCGAATAGCATTAGAGGCTTCATCTGGAGTGATTGGCACATTCAGTTTCAAAAGATCAGTGACACAAAGCATGGTATTAAGTAGAGCTGTCCTGGGATGATGGACATGGCTTCAATCTGTACTACCTCTGGGCTGTTTAGTAGAGCATGACAGTCAACTACAGATCGAATGAAGCGAAGAAAGAAAGTATGGGCCGAGATGATGATGATTCCACAGCTTTTACCAACAAGGATTACATAGAGAGAGAGAGAGAGAGATTATCCTCTGTCTTTCCCTGGTCTTGTGACCGTCTTCTCTCCCTCTCCTCCTCCTTCTCCTCTCCCATTCATTTACTCCTCCTTCTCTTCCTCCCCCTATCCCTATTCATTCACTCCTCCCTCTTCTACTCCTCCTCCTCCGCCTCTCCTCATTCATTCACTCATCCCTCTCTTTCACCTTCTCCCCCTCCTCCTCTCTTTCTCCCCTTCCCATTCATTCAACTACTCCCTCCTTCCTTCACTCACCTTCTCCTCCCATTTAGTTAGTCCTCCTTCCTTCACTCGCCTTCTCCCATTTATTTAGCCCTCCTTCCTTCACTCTCCTTCTCCTCCCATTTATTAAGTCCTCCTTCCTTCACTCTCCTTCTCCTCCCATTTATTAAGTCCTCCTTCCTTCACTCTCCTTCTTATTCCATTTATTCACTTCTCCCTCATCCACAATATCTCCTTCCTTCTCACCACAATCTCCCTCCTACTCCCTCTCCTTCACCGCCTCCCTTCTCCCCCCCTCCTCCTCCCTCTCCTTCACCGCCTCCCTTCTCCCCCCCTCCTCCTCCCTCTCCACCCCCTCCCCCTCACCCCCCTCTCCCTCACCCCCCTCTCCCGCACCACCCCCCTCTCCCTCACCCCCCTCCCCTCATCACCCCCTCTCCCTCACCCCCTCCCCCTCACCCCCTCACCCCCACCACTCCCCCTCTCCCTCACCCCCTCCCCTCACCACCCCCCTCCCTCTCCCTCACCTCCTCCCTCACCCCCCTCCCCTCACCACCCTCCTCTCCCTCACCCCCTCTCCCCTCCCTCCCCCTCACCCCCTCTCCTGCACCACCCCCTCCCCCCACCCCCCCCTCCACCCCCCCTCTCCCCTCACCCCCCCCTCCCGCCCCACCCCCCGTCTCCCTCCCCCCCCACCCCTCTCTCCCGCCCCCCCCCCTCCCCTCACCCCCCCTCCCCCTCACCCCCTCTCCCCCACCCCCCCCCTCCCCTCATCACCCCCCCTCCCCCCCCCCCCTCCCCCCCCCCCCCCTCCCCCCACCCCCCCCCCCCCCCCAACCCCCCCCCCCCCTCCCCCCCCCCTCCCCCCCCCCTCCCCCCTCCCCCCCCCCCACCCCCCCTCCCCCCTCCCCCCCCCCCCCTCACCCCCCCTCCCCCCCCCCCCTCCACCTCACCCCCCTCCCCCCCACCACCCCCCTCCCCCTCACCCCCCCCCTCCCCTCCCCTCCCCTCCCCCCCCCCCCCCTCCCCACCCCCCCTCTCCCTCACCCCCCTCGCCCTCACCCCCTCCCCCCCCCCCCCCCCCCTCCCCCTCACCCCCCTCCCCCCCCCCACCCCTCCCTCCCTCCCCCCCCCCTCCCCCCTCTCCCCCCCCTCCACCACCCCCCTCCCCGCACCAACCCCCTCACCCCCCTCCCCTCACCCCCCTCCCTCCCCTCACCCCCTCCCCCTCCACCCCCTCTCCCCTCCCTCCCCTCACCCCCTCTCCCGCCCCACCCCCCCCTCCCCGCCCCACCCACCACCCCCTCCCCCACACTCCCACCTCCCTCACCCCCTCCCCTCACCCCCTCTCCCGCACCAACCCCCTCTCCCCACCCCCCTCACCCGCACCACCCCCTTCCCCTCACCACCCCCTCCCCCTCACCCCCCTCTCCCGCACCACCCCCTCCCCTCACACCCCCCTCCCCCCCCTCCCTCCCGCACCCCCCCCTTCCCCTCCCCCCCCTCCCCTCCACCCCCCTCTCCCTCACCCCCCACCCCCCTCCCCCACCCCCCCCCTCCCCCGCACCACCCCCCTCACCCCCCTCCCCCACACCCCCCTCCTCCCCCTCCCCGCACCAACCCCCTCTCCCTCACCCCCTCCCCCTCACCCCCCTCTCCCGCACCACCCCCTCCACCTCACCCCCCCTCCCCCTCAGCCCCCTCCCCTCACCACCCCCTCCCCCTCACCCCCTCTCCCGCCCACCCCCCCCCTCCTCCCCCCCTCCCCCCCCCCCTCCTCCTCACCCCCCTCTCCCGTACCACCCCCCTCTCCCATCCCCCCCTTACCCCCTCCCCCTCACCTCCCTCCCCTCACCACCCCCCTCTCCCTCACCCCCTCCCCCTCACCCTCCTCCCCGTCGTCGTGTGCCAGTTCCTCCTCCAGGCTGCCCCCCTCGTCCGTTGATCCTCTTTAAGACCTACTCAAAAACTTCTGGTCCTCTTTATCGACCTTTCCTAGCGTCTCTCTCTCTCTCTCTTTCTCTCTCTCTTTATCACGATCTTGAGCCTCTCTCACTTGTGCCTCTCTCTCTTTCGATCACTTACATTTCTCTCTCTCTCTCTCTCTCTCTCTCTCTTTTGCTCACTTACATTTCTTTCTCTCTCTCTTTCGCTCACTTACAGTTCTCTCTCTCTCTCTCTCTGCGGTCTAGTGAAAAAATATCAGTCAGTAACTCGCCCATATAACCTCTTCATTAAGAATTATGTGACCCATATTATGCGGGTCTTAGTGGCGTGTTGTTGTTGTTGTTGTGGTTGCTGTGTTTGTTGCTGTTGTCTTGTTGAGGGTGATTCACTCGCTGTTGTTGTTGTTGTCGTTATGGGTGATGCACTTGTTGTTGTTGTTGTCGTTATGGGTGATGCACTTGTTGTTGTTGTTGTTGTCGTTATGGGTGATACACTTGTTGTTGTTGTCGTTATGGGTGATGCACTTGTTGTGGTTGTTGTTGTCGTTATGGGTGATACACTTGTTGTTGTTGTTGTCGTTATGGGTGATGCATTTGTTGTTGTTGTTGTTGTTGTTGTCGTTATGGGTGATACACTTGTTGTTGTTGTCATTATGGGTGATGCACTTGTTGTTGTTGTTGTTGTCGTTATGGGTGATGCACTTGTTGTTGTTGTTGTTGTTGTTGTCGTTATGGGTGATGCACTTGTTGTTGTTGTTGTTGTCGTTATGGGTGATGCACTTGTTGTTGTTGTTGTCGTTATGGGTGATACACTTGTTGTTGTTGTTGTCGTTATGGGTGATACACCTGTTGTTGTTGTTGTTGTTGTCGTTATGGGTGATGCACTTGTTGTTGTTGTTGTCGTTATGGGTGATGCACTTGTTGTTGTTGTTGTTGTCGTTATGGGTGATACACCTGTTGTTGTTGTTGTTGTCGTTATGGGTGATGCACTTGTTGTGGTTGTTGTTGTCGTTATGGGTGATACACTTGTTGTTGTTGTCGTTATGGGTGATGCACTTGTTGTTGTTGTTGTTGTCGTTATGGGTGATACACTTGTTGTTGTTGTTGTCGTTATGGGTGATGCACTTGTTGTTGTTGTTGTCGTTATGGGTGATACACTTCTTGTTGTTGTCGTTATGGGTGATGCACTTGTTGTGGTTGTTGTTGTCGTTATGGGTGATACACTTGTTGTTGTTGTCGTTATGGGTGATGCACTTGTTGTTGTTGTTGTTGTCGTTATGGGTGATACACTTGTTGTTGTTGTTCTCGTTATGGGTGATGCACTTGTTGTTGTTGTTGTTGTCGTTATGGGTGATACACTTGTTGTTGTTGTTGTCGTTATGGGTGATGCACTTGTTGTTGTTGTTGTTGTCGTTATGGGTGATACACTTGTTGTTGTTATTGTCATTATGGGTGATGTACTTGTTGTGGTTGTTGTTGTCGTTATGGGTGATACACTTGTTGTGGCTGTTGTTGTCGTTATGGGTGATACACTTGTTGTTGTTGTCGTTATGATGATGCACTTGTTGTTGTTGTTGTTATGGGTGATACACTTGTTGTTGTTGTTGTTGTCGTTATGGGTGATGCACTTGTTGTTGTTGTTGTTGTTATGGGTGATACACTTGTTGTTGTTGATGTCGTTATGGGTGATACACTTGTTGTTGTTGTTGTTGTCGCTATGGGTGATACACTTGTTGTTGTTGTTGTTGTCGTTTTGGGTGATACACTTGTTGTTGTTGTCGTTATGGGTGATACATTTGTTTTGTTGTTGTCGTTATGGGTGATACACTTGTTGTTGTTGTTGTTGTCGTTATGGGTGATACACTTGTTGTTGTTGTCGTTATGGGTGATACATTTGTTGCTGTTGTCGTTATGGGTGATACACTTGTTGTTGTCGTTATGGGTGATACACTTGTTGTTGTTGTCGTTATGGGTGATACACTTGTTGTTGTTGTCGTTATGGGTGATACATTTGTTGCTGTTGTTGTTGTCGTTATGGGTGATGAACTTGTTGTTGTTGTCGTTATGGGTGATACATTTGATGCTGTTGTTGTTGTCGTTATGGGTGATACACTTGTTGTTGTTGTTGTCGTTATGGGTGATACACTTGTTGTTGTTGTTGTTGTCGTAATGGGTGATGCACTTGTTGTTGTTGCTGTCGTTATGGGTGATACACTTGTTGTTGTTGTCGTTATGGGTGATACACTTGTTGTTGTTGTTGTTGTCGTTATGGGTGATACACTTGTTGTTGTTGTCGTTATGGGTGATACATTTGTTGCTGTTGTCGTTATGGGTGATACACTTGTTGTTGTCGTTATGGGTGATACACTTGTTGTTGTTGTCGTTATGGGTGATACACTTGTTGTTGTTGTCGTTATGGGTGATACATTTGTTGCTGTTGTTGTTGTCGTTATGGGTGATGAACTTGTTGTTGTTGTCGTTATGGGTGATACATTTGATGCTGTTGTTGTTGTCGTTATGGGTGATACACTTGTTGTTGTTGTTGTCGTTATGGGTGATACACTTGTTGTTGTTGTTGTTGTCGTTATGGGTGATGCACTTGTTGTTGTTGCTGTCGTTATGGGTGATACACTTGTTGTTGTTGTCGTTATGGGCGATACATTTGTTGCTGTTGTTGTTGTCGTTATGGGTGATGAACTTGTTGTTGTTGTTGTCGTTATGGGTGATACACTTGTTGTTGTTGTCGTTATGGGCGATACATTTGTTGTTGTTGTTGTTGTTATGAGTGATGCACTAGTTGTTGTTGTTGTTGTCGTTATGGGTGATACACTTGTTGTTGTTGTTGTTGTCGTTATGGGTAATGCGCTTGTTGTTGTTGTTGTTGTCGTTATGGGTGATACACTTGTTGTTGTTGTTGTTGTTGTCGTTATGGGTGATACACTTGTTGTTGTTGTTGTTGTTGTCGTTATGGGTGATACACTTGTTGTTGTTGTTGTCGTTATGGGTGATACACTTGTTGTTGTTGTTGTCGTTATGGGTGATACACTTGTTGTTGTTGTCGTTATGGGTGATACACCTGTTGTTGTCGTTGTTCTTGTCGTTATGGGTGATACACCTGTTGTTGTTGTTGTTGTCGTTATGGGTGATGCACTTGTTGTTGTTGTTGTCGTTATGGGTGATACACTTGTTGTTGTTGTCGTTATAGGTGATACACTTGTTGTTGTTGTCGTTATGGGTGATACACTTGATGTTGTTGTTGTTGTTGTCGTTATGGGTGATACACTTGTTGTTGTTGTCGTTATGGGTGATACACATGTTGTTGTTGTTGTCGTTATGGGTGATACACTTGTTGTTGTTTTCGTTATGGGTGATACACCTGTTGTTGTTGTTGTTGTTGTCGTTATGGGTGATACACTTGTTGTTGTTGTTGTCGTTATGGGTGATACACTTGTTGTTGTTGTTGTCGTTATGGGTGATACACTTGTTGTTGTTGTCGTTATGGGTGATACACCTGTTGTTGTTGTTGTTGTTGTCGTTATGGGTGATACACTTGTTGTTGTTGTTGTCGTTATGGGTGATACACTTGTTGTTGTTGTCGTTATGGGTGATGCACTTGTTGTGGTTGTTGTTGTCGTTATGGGTGATACAATTGTTGTGGTTGTTTTGTCGTTATGGGTGATACACTTGTTGTTGTTGTCGTTATGGGTGATACACTTGTTGTTGTCGTTATGGGTGATGCACTTGTTGTTGTTGTTGTCGTTATGGGTGATACACTTTTTGTTGTTGTTGTTGTTGTTGTTATGGGTGATGCAATTGTTGTGGTTGTTCTTGTCGTTATGGGTGATACACTTGTTGTTGTTGTCGTTATGGGTGATGCACTTGTTGTTGTCGTTATGGGTGATACACTTGTTGTTGTTGTTGTTGTTATGGGTGATGCACTTGTTGTTGTTGTTGTTGTCGTTATGGGTGATACACTTGTTGTTGTTGTCGTTATGGGTGATACACTTGTTGTTGTCGTTATGGGTGATACACTTGTTGTTGTTGTTGTTGTCGTTATGGGTGATACACTTGTTGTTGTTGTTGTTGTCGTTATGGGTGATACACTTGTTGTTGTTGTCGTTATGGGTGATACACTTGTTGTTGTCGTTATGGGTGATACACTTGTTGTTGTTGTTGTTGTCGTTATGGGTGATACACTTGTTGTTGTTGTTGTTGCCGTTATGGGTAGTGCACTTGTTGTGGTTGTTGTTGTCGTTATGGGTGATGCACTTGTTGTTATTGTTGTAGTTATGGGTGATACACTTGTTGTTGTTGTCGTTATGGGTGATACACTTGTTGTTGTTGTTGTTGTCGTTATGGGTGATGCACTTGTTGTTGTTATTGTTGTCGTTATGGGTGATACACTTGTTGTTGTTGCTGTTGTCGTTATAGGTGATACACTTGTTGTTGTTGTTGTTGTCGTTATGGGTGATACACTTGTTGTTGTTGTTGTTGTCGTTATAGGTGATACACTTGTTGCTGTTGTCGTTATGGGTGATACACTTGTTGTTGTTGTTGTTGTCGTTATGGGTGATACACTTGTTGTTGTTGTTGTCGTTATGGGTGATGCACTTGTTGTGGTTGTTGTTTTCGTTATGGGTGATACACTTGTTGTTGTTGTTGTTGTTGTTATGGGTGACATATTTATTGTTGTTGTTGTCGATATGGGTGATGCACTTGTTGTGGTTGTTGTTTTCGTTATGGGTGATACACTTGTTGTTGTTGTTGTCGTTATGGGTGATGCACTTGTTGTGGTTGTTGTTTTCGTTATGGGTGATACACTTGTTGTTGTTGTTGTTGTCGTTATGGGTGATATATTTATTGTTGTTGTTGTCGATATGGGTGATGCACTTGTTGTGGCTGTTGTTTTCGTTATGGGTGATACACTTGTTGTTGTTGTTGTCGTTATGGATGATGCACTTGTTGTGGTTGTTGTTTTCGTTATGGGTGATACACTTGTTGTTGTTGTTGTTGTCGTTATGGGTGATGCACTTGTTGTTATTGTCGTTAGACGTGATACACTTGTTGTTGTTGTTGTCGTTTTGGGTGATACACTTGTTGTTGTTGTCGTTATGGGTGATGCACTTGTTGTTGTTGTCGTTATGGGTGATGCACTTGTTGTAGTTGTTGTTGTCGTTATGGGTGATAGACTTGTTGTTGTTGAAGTTATGGGTGATATATTTGTTGTTGTTGTTGTCGTTATGGGTGATGCACTTGTTGTTGTTGTTGTCGTTATGGGTGATGCACTTGTTGTTGTTATTGTTGTCGTTGTGGGTGATACACTTGTTGTTGTTGTTGTTGTTGTCGTTATGGGTGATGCACTTGTTGTTGTTGTCGTTATGGGTGATACAATTGTTGTTGTTGTCGTTATGGGTGATATATTTGTTGTTGTTGTTGTCGTCGTTAAAGTTATGCACTTGTTGTTGTTGTTCTCGTTATGGGTGATACACTTTTTGTTGTTGTTGTCGTTATGGGTGATACACTTGTTGTTGTTGTCGTTATGGGTGATGCACTTGTTGTTGTTGTCGTTATGGGTGATACACTTGTTGTTGTTGTCGTTATGGGTGATACACTTGCTGTTGTTGTCGTTATGGGTGATGCACTTGTTGTGGTTGTTGTTGTTATGGGTGATGCATTTGTTGTGGTTGTTGTCGTCGTTATGGGTGATGCACTTGTTGTTGTTGTTGATGTCGTTATGGGTGATGAACTTGTTGTGGTTGTTGTCGTTATGGGTGATGCACTTGTTGTTTTTGTTGTTGTCATTATGGGTGATACACTTGTTGTTGTCGTTATGGGTGATGCACTTGTTGTTGTTGTTGTTGTCGTTATGGGTGATACACTTGTTGTTGTTGTTGTCGTTATGGGTGATGCACTTGTTGTTGTTGTTGTTGTCGTTATGGGTGATAAACTTGTTGTTGTCGTCGTTATGGGGGATGCACTTGTTGTGGTTGTTGTTGTCGTTATGGGTGATGCACTTGTTCTTGTTGTTGTTGTCGTTATGGGTGATATACTTATTGTGGTTGTTGTTGTTGTTATGGGTGATAAACTTGTTGTCATCGTTATGGGTGATGCACTTGTTGTGGTTGTTGTTGTCGTTATGGGTGATGCACTTGTTGTGGTTGTTGTTGTTGTTATAGGTGATAAACTTGTTGTTGTCGTCGTTATGGGTGATGCACTTGTTGTTGTCATTATGGGTGATGCACTTGTTGTGGTTGTTGTTGTAGTTATGGGTGATACACTTGTTGTTGTTGTTGTTGTCGTTATGGGTGATATACTTGTTGTGGTTTTTGTTGTTATTATGGGTGATGCACTTGTTGTTGTTGTCGTTATGGGTGATGCACTTGTTGTTGTTGTCGTTATGGGTGATGCACTTGTTGTGGTTGTTGTTGTCATTATGGGTGATGCACTTTTTGTTGTTGTCGTTATGGGTGATGCACTTGTTGTTGTTGTTGTCGTTATGGGTGATGCACTTGTTGTTGTTGTTGTCGTTATGAGTGATGCACTTGTTGTTGTTGTCGTTATGGGTGATACACTTGTTGTTGTTGTCGTTATGGGTGATGCACTTGTTGTGGTTGTTGATGTCGTTATAGGTGATACACTTGTTGTTGTTGTTGTTGTCGTTATGGGTGATGCACTTGTTCTTGTTGTTGTTGTCGTTATGGGTGATATACTTGTTGTGGTTGTTGTTGTTGTTATGGGTGCTGCACTTGTTGTTGATGTCATTATGGGTGATGCACTTGTTGTGGTTGTTGTTGTCGTTATGGGTGATGCACTTGTTGTTGTTGTCGTTATGGGTGATGCACTTGTTATTGTTGTTGTTGTTGTCGTTTTGGGTGATGCACTTGTTGTGGTTGTTGTTATGGGTGATGCACTTGTTGTTGTTGTCGTTCTGGGTGATGCACTTGTTGTTGTTGTCATTATGGGTGATACACTTGTTGTTGTTGTTGTCGCTATAGGTGATACACTTGTTGTTGTTGTCGTTATGGGTGATGCACTTGTTGTTGTTGTTGTTGTTGTCGTTTTGGGTGATGCACTTGTTGTGGTTGTTGTTATGGGTGATGCACTTGTTGTTGTTGTTGTCGTTCTGGGTGATGCACTTGTTGTTGTTGTCGTTATGGGTGATGCACTTGTTGTTGTTGTTGTCGTTCTGGGTGATGCACTTGTTGCTGTCGTTATAGGTGATACACTTGTTGTGTTTGTTGTTATGGGTGATGCACTTGTTGTTGTTGTTGTCGTTATGGGTGATGCACTTGTTGTTGTTGTCGTTATGGGTGATGCACTTGTTGTTGTTGTTGTTGTAGTTATAGGTGATACACTTGTTGTTTTTGTTGTTGTTGTTGTTGTTGTTGTTGTCGTTATGGGTGATGCACGTGTTGTTGTTGTTGTTGTTGTCGTTATGGGTGATACACTTGTTGTTGTTGTTGTTGTCGTTATGGGTGATACACTTGTTGTTGTTGTCGTTATGGGTGATACACTTGTTGTTGTTGTTGTTGTCGTTATGGGTGATGCACTTGTTGTTGTTGTTGTCGTTATGGGTGAAACACTTGTTGTTGTTGTTGTCGGTATGGGTGATACACTTGTTTTTGTTATTGTTGCTGTTGTCGTCAGGGGTGATACACTTGTTGTTGTTTTTGTTGTCGTTATGGGTGATACACTTGTTGTTGTTTTTGTTGTTGTCGTTATGGGTGATGCACTTGTTGTTGTTGTTGTCGTTCTGGGTGATGCACTTGTTGTTGTTGTTGTCATTATGGGTGATACACGTGTTGTTGTTGTTGTTGTCGTTGTGGGTGATACACTTGTTGTTGTTGTTGTTGTTGTTGTCGTTATGGGTGAAACACTTGTTGTTGTTTTTGTTGTTGTCGTTATGGGTGATGCACTTGTTGTTGTTGTTGTCGTTATGGGTGATACACTTGTTGTTGTTGTTGTCGTTATGGGTGATACACTTGTTGTTGTTGTTGTCATTATGAGTGATGCACTTGTTGTTGTTGTTGTCGTTATGGGTGATACACTTGTTGTTGTTGTTGTCGTTATGGGTGATACACTTGTTGTTGTTGTTGTCGTTATGGGTGATATACTTGTTGTTGTTGTCGTTATGGGTGATACACTTGTTGTTGTTGTCGTTATGGGTGATACACTTGTTGTTGTTGTTGTCGTTATGGGTGATGCACTTGTTGTTGTTGTTGTCGTTATGGGTGATACACTTGTTGTTGTTGTTGTCGTTATGGGTGATGCACTTGTTGTTGTTGTTGTTGTTGTTGTTGTTGTCATTATGGGTGATACACGTGTTGTTGTTGTTGTCGTTATGGGTGATACACTTGTTGTTGTTTTTGTTGTTCTTGTCGTTATGGGTGATACACTTGTTGTTGCTGTTGTTGTCGTTATGGGTGATGCCTCTTGTTGTGGTTGTCGTCGTTATGGGTGATACACTTGTTGTTGTTGTTGTCGTTATGGGTGACACACTTGTTGTTGTTGTCGTCGTCATGGGTGATACACTTGTTGTTGTTGTCGTCGTTATGGGTGATACACTTGTTGTTGTTGTTGTCGTTATGGGTGATACACTTGTTGTTGTTGTTGCTGTCGTTATGTGTGATTTACTTGTTTTGTTGTGGTTATGGGTGATACACTTGTTGTTGTTGTTGTCGTTATGGGTGATACACTTGTTGTTGTTGTTGTTGTTGTTGTCGCTATGGGTGATACACTTGTTGTTGTTGTTGTCGTTATGGGTGACACACTTGTTGTTGTTGTTGTCGTTATGGGTGACACACTTGTTGTTGTTGTTGTCGTTATGGGTGATACATTTGTTGTTGTTGTTGTCGTTATGGGTGATACATTTGTTGTTGTTGTTGTTCTTGTCGTTATGGGTGATGCACTTGTTGTTGTTGTTGTTGTCGTTATGGGTGATACACTTGTTGTTGTTGTTGTTGTCGTTATGGGTGATGCACTTGTTGTTGTTGTTGTTGTCGTTATGGGTGATGCACTTGTTGTTGTTGTTGTTGTTGTTGTTGTTGTTGTTGTCGTTATGGGTGATACACTTGTTGTCGTTAGGGGTGATGCACTTGTTGTTGTCGTTATGGGTGATACACTTGTTGTTGTCGTTAGGGGTGATGCACTTGTTGTTGTCGTTATGGGTGATACACTTGTTGTTGTTGTCGTTATGGGTGATGCACTTGCTGTTGTTGTTGTCGTTATGGGTGATACACTTGTTGTTGTTGTCGTTATGGGTGATACACTTGTTGTTGTTGTTGTTGTTGTTGTCGTTATGGGTGATACACTTGTTGTTGTTGTTGTCGTTATGGGTGATACACTTGTTGTTGTTGTCGTTATGGGTGATACACTTGTTGTTGTTGTTGTTGTCGTTATGAGTGATACACTTGTTGTTGTTGTTGTCGTTATGGGTGATACACTTGTTGTTGTTGTCGTTATGGGTGATACACGTGATGTTGTTGTTGTCGTTAGGGGTGATACACTTGTTGTTGTTGTCGTTATGGGTGATACACTTGTTGTTGTTGTTGTCGTTATGGGTGATACACTTGTTGTTGTTGTCGTTATGGGTGATGCACTTGTTGTTGTTGTTGTCGTTATGGGTGATACACTTGTTGTTGTTGTCGTTATGGGTGATACACTTGTTGTTGTTGTTGTCGTTATGGGTGATACACTTGTTGTTGTTGTCGTTATGGGTGATACACTTGTTGTTGTCGTTATGGGTGATACACTTGTTGTGTTGTTGTCGTTATGGGTGATACACTTGTTGTTGTTGTTGTTGTTATGGGTGATACACTTGTTGTTGTCGTTATGGGTGATACACTTGTTGTTGTTGTTGTTGTTGTTGTCGTTATGGGTGATACACTTGTTGTTGTTGTCGTTATGGGTGATACACTTGTTGTTGTTGTTGTCGTTATGGGTGATACACTTGTTGTTGTTTTTGTTGTCGTTATGGGTGATGCACTTGTTGTTGTTGTTGTTTTTGTTGTCGTTATGGGTGATGCACTTGTTGTTGTTTTTGTTGTCGTTATGGGTGATGCACTTGCTGTTGTTGTCGTTATGGGTGATACACTTATTGTTGTTGTTGTTGTCGTTATGGGTGATGCACTTGTTGTTGTTGTTGTCGTTATGGGTGATACACTTGTTGTTGTTGTTGTCGTTATGGGTGATACACTTGTTGTTGTTGTTTTTGCTGTCGTTATGGGTGATACACTTGTTGTTGTTGTTGTTGTTGTTGTCGTTATGGGTGATACACTTGTTGTTGTTGTTGTCGTTATGGGTGATACACTTGTTGTTGTTGTTGTTGTTGTTGTCGTTATGGGTGATACACTTGTTGTTGTTGTTGTCGTTATGGGTGATACACTTGTTGTTGTTGTTGTTGTTGTTGTCGTTATGGGTGAAACACTTGTTGTTGTTGTCGTTATGGGTGATACACTTGTTGTTGTCGTTATGGGTGATACACTTGCTGTTGTTGTTCTCGTTATGGGTGATACACTTGTTGTTGTTGTTGTTGTCGTTATGGGTGATACACTTGTTGTTGTTGTTGTTGTCGTTATGGGTGATACACTTGTTGTTGTTGTTGTCGTTATGGGTGATACACTTGTTGTTGTTGTTGTTGTCGTTATGGGTGATACACTTGTTGTTGTTGTTGTTGTCGTTATGGGTGATACACTTGCTGTTGTTGTTGTCGTTATGGGTGATACACTTGTTGTTGTTGTCGTTATGGGTGATACACTTGCTGTTGTTGTTCTCGTTATGGGTGATTCACTTGTTGTTGTTGTTGTCGTTATGGGTGATACACTTGCTGTTGTTGTTGTCGTTGTCGTTATGGGTGATACACTTGCTGTTGTTGTTGTTGTTGTCGTTATGGGTGATACACTTGCTGTTGTTGTTGTTGTTGTCGTTATGGGTGATGCACTTGTTGTTGTTGTCGTTATGGGTGATACACTTGTTGTTGTTGTCGTTATGGGTGATACACTTGCTGTTGTTGTTGTTGTCGTTATGGGTGATACACTTGTTGTTGTTGTTGTCGTTATGGTTGATACACTTACTGTTGTTGTTGTCGTTGAGGGTGATACACTTGCTGTTGTTGTTGTCGTTAAGGGTGATACACTTGTCGTTGTTGTTGTTGTTGTCGTTATGGGTGATGCACTTGTTGTTGTTGTTGTCGTTAAGGGTGATACACTTGCTGTTGTTGTTGTCGTTATGGGTGATACACTTGTTGTTGTTGTTGTCGTTATGGGTGATACACTTGTTGTTGTTGTTAAGGGTGATACACTTGTCGTTGTTGTTGTCGTTATGGGTGACACACTTGTCGTTGTTGTTGTTGTCGTTATGGGTGATACACTTGTTGTTGTTGTTGTTGTCGTTAAAGGTGATACACTTGCTGTTGTTGTTGTCGTTAAGGGTGATACACTTGTCGTTGTTGTTGTTGTTGTCGTTATGGGTGATGCACTTGTTGTTGTTGTTGTCGTTATGGGTGATACACTTGTTGTTGGTGTTGCTGTTGTTGTCGTTATGGGTGATGCACTTGTTGTTGTTGTTGTCGTTAAGGGTGATACACTTGTTGTTGTTGTTGTTGTTGTCGTTAAGGGTGATACACTTGTTGTTGTTGTTGTCGTTATGGGTGATACACTTGTTGTTGTTGTTGTTGTTGTCGTTAAGGGTGATACACTTGTTGTTGTTGTTGTCGTTATGGGTGATACACTTGTTGTTGTTGTTGTTGTTGTTGTCGTTAAGGGTGATACACTTGTCGTTGTTGTTGTCG
>CAUDMG010001566.1:0-12500 GCA_958450375.1 Homarus gammarus | reverse complement strand
GAGGGTGTAGTGAGGGAGGGAGGGAGGGTGTAGTGAGGGAGAGAGGGAGGAGGATGTAATGAGGGAGGGAGGAAGGGAGGAGGGTGCAGTGAGGAAGGGAGTAGGGTGTAGTGAGGGAGGGAGGGAGGACAGTGCAGTGAGGGAGGGAGAGAAGGAGGGAAGGAGGGAGGGTGTAGTGGGGGAGGGAGGGAGGAAGGGAGGGAGTGGGGTGTAGTGAGGGAGGGAGTGGGGTGTAGTGAGGAAGGAAGGAGGGTGTAGTGAGGGAGGGAGGGAGGGAGGGAGGGAGGAGGAGGAAGAAGAAGTGAGGGAGGGAGGAAGAGAGTGAAGGAGGGAAGGAGGGAGGGAGGGAGGGAGGGAGATGGGGAAGGAGGGTGTAGTAAGGGAGGGAGGGAGGCGGGAGGGAGTGAGGGGAGGGAGGAGGGAGGGGGAGGGAGAGGAGGAGGGGAGGGAAGGAGAGTGTAGTGAGGGAGGGAGGGAGGGAGGGAGGGAGAAAGGGAGGAGGGAGGGAGGGAGAGAGAGGGAGGGAGGGAAGGAGGGTGTAGTGAGGGGAGGGGAGGGAGGGTGTAGTGAGGGAGAGAGGGAGGAGGATGTAATGAGGGAGGGAGGAAGGGAGGAGGGTGCAGTGAGGAAGGGAGTAGGGTGTAGTGAGGGAGGGAGGGAGGGAGGGAGTGAGGGAGGGAGTGGGGTGTAGTGAGGGAGGGAGGAGGGTGTAGTGAGGAAGGAAGGAGGGTGTAGTGAGGGAGGGATGAGAGTGTAGTGAGGGAGGGAGGGAGGGAGGTAGGGAGGGAGG
Source organism: Homarus gammarus (assembly GCA_958450375.1). NCBI lineage: Eukaryota > Metazoa > Arthropoda > Malacostraca > Decapoda > Nephropidae > Homarus > Homarus gammarus. The sequence continues at coordinate 11,710 of CAUDMG010001566.1, read as the reverse complement.
ATGTAGTGAGTGAGGTAGGGAGGGAGGATGTAGTGAGTGAGGGAGGGAGGGAGGAGGAGGAAGGAGTGGAGGGAGGGAGGGAAAGAGAGTGAGAGGGGGAAGGAAGGAGGGAAGGAAGGAGGGGGAGGAGGGAGGAGGGAGGGAGGGGGGAGTAGGGAGGAGGGAGGGAAGGGGGAGAGGAGGGAGGGAGAGGAGGAGAGGGGGGAGGAGGGGGTAGTGAGGGAGGGAGGGAGGAGGGAGGGAGAGAGAGAGAGGGAGGGAAGGAGGGTGTAGTGAGGGAGGGAGGGCGGGTGTAGAGAGGGAGGGAGGGAGGGAGAGAGAGAGGGAGGGAAGGAGGGTGTAGTGAGGGAGGGAGGGAGGGAGGGAGAGAGAGAGGTAGGGAAGGAGGGTGTAGTGAGGGAGGGAGGGAGGAGGGAGAAGTGAGGGAGGAGGGAGGGAGAGAGAGATGGAGGGAAGGAGGTTGTAGTGAGGGAGGGAGGGAGGGAGGGAGGGAGGGAGGGAGGGAGGGAGAGAGGGAGGGAAGGAGGGTGTAGTGAGGGAGGGAGGGAGGGAGGAGGGAGGGAGAGAGAGAGAGGGAGGGAAGGAGGGTGTAGTGAGGGAGGGAGGGAGGGAGGGAAGGAGGGTGTAGTGAGGCCATGAATAATCAACACACTCTCCTACTCCGCTGCTGAATTTTTGAATTAGAATTTTGAATTAGGTTTCGTGGGAGAGTGAGTGAAAGAGTGAGAGTGTGAGTAAGTGAGTCAGCGTGAGAGTGAGTGAGTGAGAGAAGAGAGAAGGGTGTGTGTGTGTGTGTGTGTGTGTGTGTGTGTGCTCTATATATTTAACAAGGTCGGCCTGACCCCTCCTGCTCTTCCCGTCTCTCTCACTCTCTTTCTCTCTATCTCCCTTCCCTCTCTCTCTCTCTCCCTCTTTTCTCTTTATGTCTTCCTCATTGCTCTCTCTCTCTCGCTCTCTCTCTCTCTCCCTCTCCCTCGCACTCTTTCTCTTGCTGCCTTTCTCCTTCCCCCCCTCTCTCTCTCTGCCTTTCTCCTTCCCTCTCTTTCTCTCCCCAGTGTTTACTCCTCCCCCCCCCCTTGAATGATCAACGCTTGCTTGCCTTCTCTCTCTATCTCTGGCTGTCTATCTTTCTTTCTTTTTATTTATCTCTTTGTCATTCTCTCTCTCGTTTATTTTATTTTTGTTAATTTCTCTCTCTTTTTCTTTCTTTCATTCTGACTGACTCTCTTTCTCTCTCTCTTATCGAGTTCTCCCAGTGCTGACCTGTCTTAACCTTACCTGATATTCTGAACCAGACAGTGGATATCTGCCCTCGGCGTGACCCCAGCTTGACCCCATAACCACTAGTAATGTGATCCCAGCCTGATCCCATAAAAAACTAGTAATGCGACCACAGCCTGACCCCATAACCACTAGCAATGCGACCCCAGCCTGACCCCATAACCACTAGTAATGTGACCCCAGCCTGACCCCATAACCACTAGCAATGTGACACCCTGACCCAATACCATTACCCTACGGGGCGCTGGTGGTAGAAGCGGTACCGTTCTTGCCTCGCAAGTGAGATGTCACGGGTTCGATTCCCGGGCCGGTGGAAGTTGTTTGGACTTACTTCCTAGCCCCCATTAGTCCCTGTTCACCTAGCAGTAAAGTAGGTACCTGTTGTAAGTCGAAAAGTTGCGAATTCGTTATTCAGGGAGTTGTTGGAGCTTCCAATAACTTGATGACATACACCCATTGACTCTTCAGGCTTCTACGCCCTTAACTCATGAGACATAAAGGCAAGCATGAACTTAGCATGCTTCCCTGTTGGGCGCTGTAAACGCTTCTGCGCTTCACCTTACACAAGGATGTAGGGGGTGCCTAATAAATTAATAAAAAAAAAATACCATTACCCTGACCCCAGTTCCGTGACCCCAATACCCTGACCCCAGTACCACTACCCTGACCCCATACCCACTACCATGACCCCCGTACCTCTACCATGACCCCAGCTTGACCCCAGTGGCAGCACGAGTGACAAGCGCCTCACCTCTCCTGGTCGATGCCAAGGTAACATTAATACTGTGAATTATTAATATAAGCAGTTTGTACCTTACTACGGCAGCTTAACATGTGGTGGTGTTGGTGGTGATAGTGGTGGTGTTAATAGTAATGGTGGTGGTGGTGATAGTGGTGGTATTTGTGGTAATGGTGGTGGTGATAGTGGTGGTGTTAATAGTAATAATGGTGGTGGTGGTGATAGTGGTGTTGTTAATAGTAATGGTGGTGGTGGTGATAGTAATGGTGAAGATGGTGGTGATAGTGGTGGTGGTGGTGATAGTGGTGGTGGTGTTAATAGTAATGGTGGTAGTGTTAGTAGTAATGGTGGTGGTGATAGTTATGGTGGTGGTGTTTGTAGTAATGGTGGTGGTGATAGTGGTGGCGTTGGTGTTTGCAGTAATGGTGGTGGTGATAGTGGTGGTGGTGGTGGAGGTGATAGTGGTGGTGGTGATAGTAATGGTGGTGGTGGTGATAGTAATGGTGGGTGTTAGTAGTAATGGTGGTGGTGATAGTGGTGGTATTTGTGGTAGTGGTGGTATTAGTGGCAACAGTGGTAGTAGTGGGAGTAGTGGTGGTACTCTTGTTATTGCGGTACAAATGCGGTATTAATGGTACAGACGGTATTCTACTATTATTGATACCATTGTCTTTGGTACCGATAGCACCTTTTGGTACTTTACCCATATTGGTATTATTTATATATTTACCGGTTGTGAGTACTGTAATGGTATTGAGTTGGTGGTACTATTGGTATTCTAGGAGTGTTGGTACCGTTGTCAAATTCGGTTCTGTAATACCATTGAGATATCTCGTATTATTGGTATTTCTTGGTACTTCCAGCCTATTATGGCATTGGTACTATCATACACCATACCACTGTGATACTTTTATCCCTCCTGGGACTTATTGATACTCTCTGGTACTCCCTGATACTTCTTGGTACTTCCTGATACTTCCAGGTACTCTCTGGTACTTCCTGGTACTCCTTGATGCTTCCTGGTTCTTCCTGATACATCCCGGTACCCTCTGGTACTCCCTTATACTTCCCGGTACCCCTTGATACTTCCCGGTACTCTCTGATACTCTCTGGTACTCCCTTGATACTTCCTGGTACTTCTCGGTACTCTCTGATACTTCCTGGTACTCCCTGATACTCTCTGGTACTCCCTGACACTCCCTGATACTCCCAGGCACTTCCTCTAGTTCGTAATGGTTCACAACAACAGGTGAACAATGGACAGGTGTAACAGCCACTTGGGCCTTCTCACCTGTACAGTAAATTGTCCTTTGTTGATGGAGGATCGATCATATCACCTGTTGTGTGCACTACACTAGTTGGAAGGAGTGTATAATCGGGGTATATCACACTCGCTATAATCGGTGGTCTTATCGGGTAGGTCGGCTATATTGATGTAGTGTAATCGGGGTATATTTCACACTCGCTATATCGGTAATGTTATGGGAATATGTCGAGTATACTATGCTAATATTGACGTCGGGTAAACGGGATATGTTACATTCGTTATAGCAGTGAGGTTAACGGGTATACTTTGTTGAGGTCATGTAGATCGGCAGTGCTGTCGGGTATGTTGGGCATACAATACCGACGTCGGGTATGTTGGGCATACAAAACCGACGTCGGGTAAGAGAGGCATATCGGTTATGTTATCGGTATTATTGGACCACAGTACTGGATTCAGATCAAGCTGTCAGGACGTGCATGTGTGGTGGTGACCTGTAGTGTAATTGTCAACATGCTCACCTCGCAAGCGAGTGGACCCGGGTTCGATCCCCGGGCAGGGTGAAACTATGAGCAAGTTTCTTTACGCCATTTGCCTCCGTCTACCCAGCAGTAATTGGGAACCTGGATATTAATCGATTTGCGGATCGTATTCTGGGGTAATGGTTAGCCAGTGCAGTTCGCGAGCTGTCCGGTCTTCTCAGACTATTCCTTGACACTAGGTCATGCAGCTTGTTAACTTAGGGTGTGGTTGTTGTGTTGGCGACTGCTTCTACATCTTAAACAAATTCACGCCTTGATGGCCCTAGGGCCGGCCATCCTCGTACACGAGGAGCAACCATTATTTATTATGTGTGTGTGTGAGATCGGTTGTGTGTACGGCTGTGTATGTGTATAGCTGTGTGTGTGCGTGTGTACGGCTGTGTATGTGTATGACTCTGTATGTGATCGGCTGTATGTATGTGTGTGTGTATGGCCGTGTCAACAGTTCGTTAGGGAAGAAGGGAGCAAACAGGCGCCCTACTGACATATGGGAGAGAGAGAGATAAACACAAACAACAGGAGAGAGAGAGATGGTCCACCAATCATCATTATCTCCCCCTGACATGACCCGACGTGTCTAGTGACGTCACACCTACCCCCCCCCCCCCCGACCATGTAAACAAAGCTGTGTTTGTTTTGAACTTTCTCGCGCAAAATCGTAATGCAGTTTTTTCCGTGATTGTTGGACGATAATGGCGGCGGTGTGTTGGGGCAAAAATTTACATGGGAATAGAGTGTTTGTGTGTGGTGTATATAGACGAGTATTATAGCAATATGCTGCTGGGGTTTTCCAAGGTGTGTTTTCAGTTGTTGTTTTCTGTTTGTATGTTTGTCATGATTGTTTTGTGCTATATGCTTACATGTTAGTTTTTTTCATGGGTATGTCTCCTCTCTGTCTCTCTCTCTCTCGCTTGAGTTCCCTGCAACACACCTCTCTCTCTCTCTCTCTCTCTCTCTCTCTCTCTCTCTCTCGAGTTCCCCCGCCACAACTCTCTCGCTAAGTGCTCTCCTCTGCCTCTCTCTTCCTCTCATCACCGAGCCAAGTCATTCCATCTAAGACTTGAAGCTCTTGCCCTTCCTCTCTCTCTCTCTCTCACTCTCTCTCTCTCTCTCTCTCTCTCTCTCTCTCCTTAGCTCTCTCCACCTCCTTCCTCTTCCCCCACTCTCTTCACCTCCTCCCCTCCACGTCTCTCTCTCTCCACCTCATTTCCTTCCTCCTTCTCCCTCTCTCTTCACCTCCTTCTCTTTCTCTGTTCTCGCGTCTGAATCCTCCGGTCGCTTTTAGCATTCTCCCTCCCTCTCACAATTCTCTCCCTCCTCCCCCCCCACACCCCACCCTTCCAGACAGGCTCTCACTCACCCCTTCCCTACCCTCCTCTCCTCCCAAGACTCTATATCCTTCCCGCCTCTCCCCTACCCACCACGGTTACCTCCTCCCTGTCCCTCCCCTCCCTTCCCCTCCTATTCCTCCTCCTCTGTTCCCCTTCCTCCCTTCCCATCCCGTCCTGATCCCTCTCCTCACCTCCCCACCCCCACAACAGACTCCTCTCTTCCCCTCCTCCCCCCTACTCTCATCACCATTCCTCCCCTCTTACTCCCCTAACCCTTCACCCACTCCCCTCCTACTCTCCCTACCCCCCACCCATCTTCTCCACCCCTCCTACTCTTCCCCTCCTGCCCCTCCTTCCTTCATCACTCTTCCCCTCCTCCCGTCACCACTCTCCTCCTCCTCCCTCACCACTCTTCCCCTCCTCCCTCACCACTCTCCTCCTCCTTCCCTCACCACTCTCCCCTCGTCCCGTCACCACTCTGCCCGTCCTCCCGTCACCACTCTTACCCTCACCACTCTTCCCTTCCTTCCCTCACCATTCTTCCCTTCCTTCCCTCACCACTCTTCCCCTCCTCCCCTCACCACTCTTCCCCTCCTCCCGTCACCACTCTTCCCATCCTCCCGTCACCACTCTTCCCTCTACACGCTTCCCGTCCTTCCCACACTCTTCCTTCCCTCACCACTCTTCCACCCGGCCCCCACGCCCCTCCCCTCACCACTCTTCCCCTCCTCCCCTCACCACTCTTCCCTCCTCCCCTCACCACTCTTCCCCTCCTCCCCTCACCACTCTTCCCCTCCTTCCCTCACCACTCTTCCCCTCTTCCCTCACCACTCTTCCCCTCCTCCCGTCACCACTCTTCCCCTCCTTCCTTCACCACTCTTCCCCTTCTTCCCTCATCACTCTTCCCCTCCTCCCCTCACCACTCTTCCCCTCCTCCCGTCACCACTCTTCCCTCCCCCCTCACCACTCTTCCCCTCCTCCTCTCACCACTCTTCCCCTCCTTCCTTCACCACTCTTCCCCTCCTGCCCCTCCTTCCTTCATCACTCTTCCCCTCCTTCCTTCACCACTCTTCCCCTTCTTCCCTCATCACTCTTCCCCTCCTCCCCTCACCACTCTTCCCCTCCTCCCGTCACCACTCTTCCCCTCCTCCCCTCACCCCTCTTCCCCGCCGGCGCACCACGCCGCCCCGCCGCCCCGCACCACTGTCCGGCCCGCCGCCCCTCGCCCACGCGTCCCCGCCGCCGCCGCACCACTGTGCCCCGCCGCCCCGCACCACGCGTCCCGGCCGGCCGCGCACCAGCGCCCGCGCCCGCACCACGCGGCCCAGGCCCGCCCAGGCCCCCCGCCCCAACCCCCCCGCCCACGGCGGGGGCCCGCACCACGCGGCCCGGGCGGCCCGCACCACGCGGCCCCGCCGCCCGCCGCCACGACGCCGCCGCCGCCCGCAGCACGCGATCCCAGCCGCCCGGCACCCACTCGCCCGGCCCGGCACACGCGCCACGCGGCCCCGCCGCCCCGCACACGCCCCGTCCCCGCCCGCACCACGCCCCCCGCCCGCACCAGCCCCCACCCCGCCCGAGCCCGCCCGCACACGCGCCCGCCCCCCGCCGCCGCCCGCCTCCCGCGACACGCGCCCGCCCGCCCGCACACGCCCGCCCGCCCGCACACGCGCCCGCCCGCCCGCACACGCGCCCTCCGCCGCACCACCGCCCGCCCGCCCGCACACGTCGCCCCGCCGCCTGCACCACTCGCGCCCGCCCGGCCGCACACGCCCCCGGCCCGCCCGCACACGCGGCCCGCCCTCCCGCACACGCGCCCCGCCGCCCTCGCACACGCGCCCCCCGCCCCGCACCACGCGCCCGCCCGCCGGCACACCGCGCCCGCCCGCCCGCACCACCGCGCCCCCGCCCCGCACCACGCGCCCGCCCGCCCGCACCACGCGCCCGCCCGCCCGCACACGCGCCCGCCGCCGCACCACGCGCCCGCCCGCCCGCCGCACCACGCGCCCCGCCCGCCCGACACACCGCGCCCGCCCGCCCGCACACGCGCCCGCCCGCCCGCACACGCGCCCCCGCCCGCCCGCACCACGCGCCCGCCCGCCCGCACACGCGCCGGCCGCCCGCACCCGCGCCCGCCGCACCACGCCCCCGCCCGCCCCGCACCACGCGCCCGGCCCGCCCGCACCACCGCGCCCCGCCGCCGCACACGCGCCCGCCCGCCCGCACCACGCCCGCCGCCCGCCCGCGCACACGCGCCCGCCCGCCCGCACACGCGCCCCCGCCGCACACGCGCCCGCCCGCCCGCACACCGCGCCCGCCGCCCGCACACGCGCCCGCCCGCCCGCACACGCGCCCGCCGCCGCCACCACCGCCCGCCCGCCCGCACACGCGCCGCCCGCACCACGCGCCCCGCCCGCCCCGCACCACGCGCCCGCCGCCCGCACACGCGCCCGCCCGCCCGCACACGCGCCCGCCCGGCACCCGCCCGCCCGCACACGCGCCCGCGCCCGCACACGCGCCCCGCCCGCCGCACCACGCGCCCGCCCGCCCGCACACGCGCCCGCCCGCCCGCACACGCGCCCGCCCGCCCGCACACGCGCCCGCCCGCCCGCACACGCGCCCCGCCCGCCCGCACACGCGCCCGCCCGCCCGCACACGCGCCCCGCCCGCCCGCACCACGCGCCCGCCGCCCCGCACCCGCCCGCACACGCGCCGCCCGCACACGCCCCCGCCGCCGCCGCACCACGCGCCCGCGCCGCCCGCACACGCGCCCGCGCCGCCCGCACCACGCGCCCGCGCCGCCCGCACACGCGCCCGCCCGCCCGCACACGCGCCCGCCCGCCCGCACACGCGCGCCCGCCGCCCGCACCACGCGCCCGCCGCCGCCCGCACACGCGCCCGCCCGCCCGCACACGCGCCCGCCCGCCCGCACACGCGCCCGCCCGCCCGCACCACGCGCCCGCCCGCCCGCACACGCGCCCGCGCCCGCCGCACCACGCGCCGCCGCCCGCCCGCACACGCGCCCCGCCGCCGCGCACCACGCGGCCCGCCCGCACCCCGCGCCCGCCCCGCACACGCGGCGCCGCCCGCCCGCACACGCGGCCCCGCCGCCCGCACCACGCGGCCCGCCCGCCCGCACACGCGGCCCGCCCGCCGCGCACACGCGCGCCGCCCGCCGCACACGCGCGCCCCCGCCCGCACACGCGGCCCGCCCACCCCCGCCGCGCCGCCGCCCCCGCCACGCGCCCGCCCGCCGCACACGCGCCCGCCCCGCCGCACCACGCGCCCGCCCGCCCGCACACGCGCGCCCCCGCCGCGCACACGCGGCCCGCCCGCCCGCACACGCGCCCGCCCGCCCGCACACGCGGCCCCGCCGCCCGCACACGGCCCCGCCGCCCGCACACGCGCCCGCCCGCCCGCACACGCGGCCCGCCCCCCGCACACGCGCCCGCCGCCCCGCACACGCGGCCCGCCCGCCCGCACCACGCGCCCCCCGCCGCGCAGCACACGCGCGCCGCCGCCCCGCACACGCGGCCCGCCGCCCGCACCACGCGGCCCGCCCGCCCGCACCACGCGGCCCCCCGCCCGCACCACGCGCCGCCCGCCGCGCACCACGCGGCGCCGCCGCCCGCACACGCGCCCGCCCGCCCGCACCACGCGGCCCGCCGCCCGCACACGCGCCCCGCCCGCCCCGCACCACGGTGCGCCCCGCCGTCCCTGCGCCACCACGGAGGCCCCCGCCGGCGGGCACCACGCGGCCCCGCCGCCCCGCACCAACCGCGTCACATCCGCCGCCCCGCAGCACGCGGCCCCCGTACCTGCAGCCCCGCACACGCTCTGGGCCCAGCCCGCACCAGCACCAACGCGTGCCCCGCCGCCCCGCAACACGAGGCGGCCCGCACATCTCAGCACACCACGCTGTGCCGCCGCCTACACGCACCACGCGGCGCCCTCTGTCTCCTCCCGAGGCACCAACGCGTCCCCGTCCGTACCCAGCACCACGCGGTCCACGCAAACCACAGCCACACACGCGGACCAGTAAGCCCCCGCGCACCCCACGCGTGTCGCTCCGCACAGCCACCACGGCGGATCCACGACTAAGAACACGCACATGCACACACTCGGCCCCGAAGCCAAGTCACCACGTCGTCCCGTCAGCTACCATCACACCGCTCGGCCACAGCCGAACCGGCTCAGCGAAGCACTCTCCCTTCCTCCCTCACCACGCTGCCCGCCTCCCCAACACACCACTCTATGCCCACAATGCCTCGCACACAATCTTCGCCACTCCGTCCCCGGCACCACTCTTGCCCCTCCTCCCCTCACCACTCTTCTCTCTCCTCCACAGCACCACAATACTTCCCCTCCTCCCCTCACCACTCTTCCCCTCCTCCCCTCACCACTCTTCCCCTCCTCCCCTCACCACTTTTCCCCTCTTCCCCTCACCACTCTTCCCCTCCTCCCCTCACCACTCTTCCCCTCCTCCCCTCACCACTCTTCCCCTCCTCCCCTCACTCCTTCCTTGGCTCATCCCAAAGAGAAGCGTCCTCCTCCCCGTCTTGTCCTGAGATCGATACCCAGCCAAGGACGGCCAGGGAGAGGGGAGAGTGAGCGGGGAGTGAGAGCGAGGAGTGACAGGGGAGAGTGTGAGAGGGCAGTGAGAGGGGAGAGTGAGAGGGAGGATTACAACGGGAGAGTGTAAAGGAAGCAGGATGGGAGAGGAGAGAGTGAGACGGGATAGAGTAAGAAAAGGGTGAGATTGAGGGCGAGATGGGAGTAAGAGGGAAGAGGAAGAGGGGAATGAGAGGGAAAAGGGAGAGTGAGAAAGGATGAGAGTGGGGGCGAGAGGGGAGTAAGAGGGAAGAGGAAGAGGGGAATGAGAGGGAAAAGGGAGAGTGAGAAGGGATGAGAGTGGGGGTGAGAGGGGAGAAAGAGGGAAGAGAAAAAGGGGAAAGAGAGGGGAATGAGAGGGGAAAGGGAAAGTGAGAAGAAAGAGAGTAGGAAAATGAGTAAGAGAGAGAGAGAGAGAGAGAGAGAGAGAGAGAGAGAGAGAGAGACTCGAGCCAATTCCCCTCAAGGCAGGAGGGGGAGTATTGGGTGGGTAGGTAGGGAGGGAGGGAGGGAGGGAGGGAGGGAGGGAGGGTGGGTGGGAAGTAGGGAGGGAGGGAGGGAGGAAAGGAGGGAAGGAAGGAGGGAGGGAGGGAGGGAGAGTAAAAAGGGGACACAGGAAGGTAAAGAGGATGAAAGGGAGGGAGGGGGAAGGGAGGAAGGGAAGAGGAAGGAAGGGAGGGAGGAGGGAGGAAGCAGGAAGGAAGGGGACGAGGGTGTTGAGTGATGATGCGTGGGAGAGAGAGAGAGAGAGAGAGAGAGAGAAGAGAGAGAGAGAGAGAGAGAGAGCTGCAAAAAGTCGAAAATTTCCACCCACGTATTAGCCTTCCCAGCCATTTACAGTGTGGGTGTCGCTCTCCCCGCCCTCCCCCCCCTCATTGTTGTTGTTGTCGTTCTATCTGGCTGGTGGTGGTAGTGGTGGCAGTGGTGGTGGTGGCAGTGGTGGTGGCAGTGGTAGTGGTGGCAATGGTGGTGGTAATGGTGGTGGTGGTGGTAATGGTGGTGGTGGTGGCAGTGGTGGTAGAAGTGGAAGTGGTGGTGGTGGTCGTGGTGGTCGTGGCAGTGGTGGTGGAAGTAGTAGTGGAAGTGGTGGTGATGGTGGCAGTAGTGGTGGAGGTGGTGGCAGTGGTAGTGGTGGTGGTAGAAGCGGTGGTGGGTGGTGGTGGTGGTGGTGGCGGTGGTGGTGATGATAGCAGTGGTGGTGGTGGTGGTCGTGATAGTGGTGGTCGTGGTGACAGTGGTGGTGGAGGTGGTCGTGGTGACAGTGGTGGTGGAGGTGGTGGTGGTGATGGTGGCAGTGGTGGTGGAAATGGTGGTGGTGGCAGTGGTGGTGGTGACAGTGGTGGTGGTGGTGGCAGTGGTGGTGGAAGTGGTGATGGTGGCGGTGGCAGTGGTAGTGGTGGTGGTGATGGTGGCAATGGTGGTGGAAGCGGTGGTGGTGGAAGTGGTGGTGGTGGCAGTGGTGGTAGTGACAGTGGTGGTGGTGGTGGCGCTAGTGGCAGTGGTGGTGGTGGTGGCAGTGGTGGTGGTGTTGGTGGCAGTGGTGGTGGTGTTGGTGGAAGTGGTGGTGGTGGCGGTGGCAGTGGTGGTGGCAGTGGTGGTGGTGGTGGCAGTGGTGGTGGTGGTGGTGGTGACAGTGGTGGTGATAGCGGTGGTGATGATGGCAGTGGTAGTGGTGGTGGCAGTGGTGGTGATGGTGGTAGTGGTGTGGTAGTGGTGGTGGCGGTAGTGGTGGTGGTAGTGGTGGTGGTGGTAGTGGTGGTGGTGACAGTGGTGGTGGTAGTGGCAGTGGTGGTGGCAGTGGTGGTGGTGGAAGTGGTGGTGGCAGTGGTGGTGGTAGTGGCAGTGGTGGTGGTAGCGGTGGTTGTTATGGTGGTAGTGGTGGTGGTGGTGGTAGCGGTGGTGGTTATGGTGGTAGTGGTGGTGGTGGTAGTGGTGGTGACAG
>CAUDMG010001565.1:0-93647 GCA_958450375.1 Homarus gammarus | reverse complement strand
CTTAACAAAATATTCAGCTTATAAACTACCCTTAACCAAACTTAACCTAAACACGAACAGTATATACATAGTAATAAAACTATAGTGAAGCAATGTGGAGGGGGGAGAGGCAATACAAGATTACAAACACTTAAGTGAGGAGCTGAGATAGCTGACGAGCAAGGCTGAGTATGGTAGAAGACGGTAAATAGTCACTGTGCCGTAGGTTTCCAGGATAGGTGATCCTGTGGTCGCTTCCCAGAGTGAAGTGTCCTCTCCTCGAATTGGAGCTGACAAAGTAGACTGAGGCGGAAGTGACGCAACAACCAGGATATGGAGAAGGGAAACCCGGGAGTGGTAACTAAGACGAGCCATACTCGTGTTTCGTCCCTAGATGGCGTTGCTCGTGGTGCTGGGTAGGTAGATGAAGACAATCGGTGGAGGGGTTCGTAACAGTAGATACACCCGACGATAAGTAAGTCCCCTCCCTTTAATTTAATTTTACACCACTTGGACTCTTCAAAAATTGCCTTTGTCCGCTGGTGCAGTCGTTGGTTTCCAATGTTGGTCACCTCTTCCGCCTTTACTGCCGGTGGAGTATTAATGGAGCTCCCGTAGCCTTATACCTGTACCTACCAAGGTTAATCAGCAAGGCAAGTGGGGCAGTGGTTGGTAGGCGCCAGGACGTGACCACTTGGCTTTGGGCCTATGCGCTGTCCCTCTGAGGCTCACTGCTGCTCCGGGATCCCGTGCTGGTTTAGCCTTGGCCCACCAGGCACCCACTTACCATGTATTGCCACGACGAGGCACAGCTGGAGTCTTGATGGTGAAGAGGCTGTGTACTGACCGGGGAGTACTTATGCAAGTTGCTTCCTTTTTCGCCACGAGGGCTAGCCAGTGGCGGTAGCTGAAAGCGAGAGGAAGCAACAAGTGTTTGCACCTTAACACTAAAATAATGCTGCCACACTAATCGCATAACACCACTACCCTTTTCACTGCTTTACAATATTTTCTTCCTTTACTAATTAAAGACACGTAAAATATCAACATTATAATGTTATGTTATTCAACAATGTTATGAATTTGCAGCGGCCTTCTTTATCATAACACCTCGCCCTCCTTCCCTTCATACACCAGACACGCCTTTGCCTCCCTTGCCCATGGATGCAACTGATAGACAATTAGATAACTCTTTACGAAAGAAAATATATACTGTAGTACTTGACAACAGGAGACATTCAGGTATAAAATATGAAAATAATCATGTAAGACTTTTTCTAACAAACATATTGTAGTTTTAAAACCTAGTACAGCCGCCCTCCTTTTCTAGTACCCCCAGCAGTCGTTCTAGTATAGTTCCTGACCAGTTGATGGTTGGCCCAGAATAACTCCCACTCAGCCGTTGTGTGGCCCATCAGTTCTGTTGGTGTCCTTTCCCTCGCCGGCTCCCAGGTATCAACGATAGAACAATGTAGATTTTCTATGGGGCTCATATTGCAACCATTGCTAGGCCAGTCAAGCAGGTGAAAGCGTTTGTTGTCTTGAACCACTGCTGAACATCCCTTGCCGTGTGTACAGGATCTATCCCCTACAAAATTTATGGGGCCGGAAGGGAAGTTTCCCTCTCTAAGAGATGGAAGGAAAATTTCTTGAGGTATTTGCAAACATTTGGCAGCAGTAAAACGTCCATCAATCTGGATCACATTCCCTATACCATGCAGCATCATATATTGTGACGTGATGTGAGTCCCGGAAGCGGAGAGAAGGTATTGGAAACAACCACAGCAACAACGACAACAACAACCGTAGCTAGACCTCGTGGGCAAGCGTAGAACCTGACTGTACCTACGTTCTGGTCGAGCTAGTGAAACGAGTCAGAAGTGACGTTGTCGGGCACCACGGGAAAGCGGGTGCGTGATTGGTTACAGATTCCCGCCAAAAATGTGAAGTGGGGAGTCCATGGTACTCACTACCCAGGACGATGAGAAGCAGGTTTGACGTGGCTGAGGAAGGAAGGACACGGTGCCTACGGAATTCAACACATAGGAATACAGACATAAACTTCAGTATACATTGTGTTAAGTTGAGAGTGTGTGAATGAATTAAAGACTGAGGAGGGAAGTGGGATATAATATTTTGTGTATAGATGTTTTTGTGTTTTAGACTTAAAGGATAATAATATTATAATCGTGAAAGAACGGTGATGACTTATGAACATTTGTTCATTAAAGTAAATACTGAAAGTGACTCGGTGAAAGAATTAACTTGAAGTTATATAATGAACAATTTTAAGAACATTTTGGAAAACTTTTAAACCGAACGAACGTCCAAGACCTGGGATTTGATGGTGGTGAAGAGAATATTCCCTCGATACTAGTAATAGATGGCCCGTTTACAATTCAAGAATTGGACCAGGTTATTAAAAGCATCAACAAAAACCAGGAGTTACAGTGGAATATGCCAGGCATAATTAGTAAACTACCTGTATCATGGATATTGGTTATCTCGACAATATTTAATGTTGTGTTCACAGGCATATGGTATCCGATGATGTGGTGTTATAACAAACTGGTTGTTTTGTTTAAGTCTAGAAACAGAATGGTGCGTAATAACTGTAGAGGAATTAGCATCATGGATACTCTAGCGAAAATATATGATACGTTAATATTGAACAGACTTCGATTATGGTGTAATATAGATAAATGTCAAGTCGGCGCACCAGAAAAGTAGAGGATGTATTGAACATATTATTGCTTTTAGGTTATTATGTGATGATGTTTATAAAAAAAGTTGTTACAGGTGTTATTTATAGAGTTTAGTAAAGCTTATGACAGAGTCCCTGGTAGGAAGCTGATAGACCACCTTTAGAGTTCGGGATGTGGAAAAATAATGTTAAAAGCGATGAAGTCCATGACGTATATTTGTACAAAAAATGTATTTAAAGCATCAATAGTTGATGCGTCTATCGGGGTCCGCCAGGGAGCTCCGACGAGCTGTTTTTATATATATATATATATATATATATATATATATATGCTGATAACCACAAGGAAAGAAGAAAACACGAAGTTTCCAAGCGCTTTCGTGTAATTCACATCTTCAGGGGTGAATTACACGAAAGCGCTTGGGAACTTCGTGTTTTCTTCTTTCCTTGTGGTTATCAGCATATACCTAGATCACGCGCACCTACAGTGATTTACTTGCATATATATATATATATATATATATATATATATATATATTGATCATTTGATAAAGAAAGCAACTGCCACAGACGGTTTCTTGGGTAACTTACATGGTTTACTATTATTGATGGATGATGCTGTAATACTGGCAACAAATTGGGAGATGTGTTAAAAGAAACTCAGCATTGTATCAAAATATTGTAAAGACTATGGAATGGTGATAAATGAAAAGAAACTAATTTTTTTTGGTTAACGGCCAAGAAAGAGATAAACCTTGTCTGACGATTGAGGGAATTGAGGTGAACTACTGTATACCCCCAGGTACTTGTACCTCGGGGCTTGGTTCACCGACTCTGGAAAAATGCCCCAGAGAGCAAGTGAAGCCATGGTCAATAAGTTTTCCAATTTTTGTGCAGCCAACACACAAATGCCATTTGTATACAAGAAAAAAGTATTTGATTCTGCAGCAACGTTATCATTGTTGTACGGTTCTGAGTCGTGGCTGACCAATAACTTGAAAGGATTGGAAAGACAATATAATAAACTGGTGAAGCGCTTGTTAGGGGTGAGGAGAAACACGAGTATGAATCTGTGCATGATCGAGTCAGGTATTCCCACAGTGCAAGACATTATCGCAGAGGAGATGTAAATTTATGAAATCAAAACATGAAATAATGGACATGGAACAACCTCTTCATTTTGTATATAATTTATGTACAATATGAAATACACCAGGATTTAGATTTATGGCGAGAGCAATTACCTTAGACTTTAACACAAACCCCTTGGACAGAGTGGCGCATCTGTTAACGGAGAGGTCAGCTGGAGCTACAAAATTTGCTACATACATATCCGATCTGAACCCTTTTATGATAGTGCATGAGGTATACTTAAGTAAACAATTTATCCCGGATTTTCAGCGCGAGTCGTTCACCAGGCTGAGACTCGTGTCACACAACGTTAAATTAGAGACGGGCAGGTGGAGTCGCACACCAGCAGAGATGAGAGTATGTTAGTGCGACGACAGTCATGTACAAAGTGAACGACGTGTGTTGATTGATTGTCCCCTCTCTGCACATTGTCGTGAAAGGTATCATATGCCGACTTTCTCCAATATCATGTGACTGAATTATTTAATTATGTGCATGAGGTACTAGGAATCTATAGTTACGTTTGAAAATGTCCCTTACATGTTATGTTTTGATTTAAAATATTTTGTTGGACAAATGTATTTTGAATTCTATTGTATGTATTTACCATGCATTTATAACTTTGTCAAGAAACAAACTATTGATTTGTTTACCCAACCATAGTTATTATTTGTGAAATTGTCACTTTAATTATGATTAACGTTACTTCTGTTTATGCTTGCTGGGTTGAGAATATTCCAAATCGGTGAATACTTAATAAACCTATTTTCTGTTTGATTCATGTTTATTGTGTACTCTTGTCAAATGCTTTATTTCTTTTGTTAATGCATTAGTTTTCTAGTTTACCCTGTGTATTTATTATTCCTTTTATATTATTAATTTTGTTGCATATATATTTGTTACCTCACACTCCTGAGATACTTTAGTTTTGCACACCTTAGTGTAACATCACTAAGTGCTACTTTGATGACCTTGTTACGCTGTTGCCGGAGTGGGAAAACCTATGATTTGGCACAATCTAGGACCACCAATCCGTAACAATATCACCACATATTGACGATAACCAGTCCACTCCGCGTCTCCTCATATATGTTACGGCGATCATACATGCCTAAGAAACATGAAATATGCACACACGCACACACACACACTTACTAACTAAAGAAACATAAAATATCAACATCATCGTATGTTATGTTGTTCACTAATGGACAGTGGCCTTCTTCCTTACAACACCTCACTTTCCATTCCACCACACACCAGACATGCACCCCAGGTGGCCTTAGCCTCACCCATACAGTTAATATTGATAACATTTGAAAGATGGATTGGCCTAGCAATGGTCGCAATATGAACCCCATAGAAAATTTATGGGGATCTATCATTATTACCTGGAGTCGACGAGGGAAAGGACACCAGCAGAACTGATGGACCACATCAAGGCTGAGTGGCAGTTATTCCGGGTCAACCATCAACTGGTGAGGAACTAGGAGCAAGGGGTCTATGCCAGAACGACTGCAGGAGGTAATAGAAAAGGTGGGTGGCTGGACCAGGTTTTAAAACTACCATATGTTTGTTAGAAAAAGTCCATGATTATTTTGCAATTTAAAACTTGAATATCTCCTCAATTTAATAAGTTGCATTAAAGATGTTTGTGTGAAATCATTTTTATCTATATTCTTATCACAATACCACTAGCTGAAGGAGTAGCCTAGTTGTTGCCAAGGACTACATTATATCATTTCTTTCATAAAGAGTTATCTAATCGTCTGTCAGTTGCATCCATGGACAAGGGAGGCTTAGACCACTTGGGGTGGATGTCTGGTGTGTGGTTGGAAGGAAGATGAGAAGGTGTGAGAAAAAAGGCCGCTGTTAATCTATACCATTACTGAATAGTATAACATATTATAATGTTTATTTTACGTGTCTTTAATTAGTAAGGGATGACAAAATTATAAAGGTGTTACGGTGTGGTCGATATCGAACCTAAACTGTCGTACGGTAGTCATTGATTAATTATTATCTTATATAGTTCATGTTTTAAAATTCGTTATATATGCTATTCGTCACCACGATACAGTGACACGTCAAAATGCTAGATCAAAAGAAAACTTTTCATTGTCCCCTGTGACGAATGAATATGAAATGTTGCATTGGCACCTCAAGTGTTGCCAACATGTTTCCATTTTAATAAAAGCGGTGGGCAGAAATCTGAAGTCTCCCCCACCGCACATAATTTATTTAGAAACATATTCAACACATATTGTTACCATCATACTGGTTTCAAAAAATAAAATGTCTGAAAAGTCAACTAATTGAAAATTGTTTAAATGACACAAGTTTCAAACACTGCTTACGATATGTTATTAATGATCAGTCAAACCAGACGTGACATACACCTCGGATACTGAGACAGATTGCAAGCACTATCATTATTATTACACGTTTTATTTTCTCTGTTAGCACATGTGACTAAAGAATCTCTAATTAAATTCAAAACTCCTCTTGTTCACAATATGGCCAAAGTTTAACATGAGCAGTATGAATGTTATCTGCATAATATAACAGATGAGGAAAATAGATACGCTTAAACTTCAAGCGAGTGTTACTATTTCATCATCGTTCACGGATACCATTACTGTAGGTAGAGGGGCACCTGCCTCTACTTCCCTCCCTGATGCCTTCCCTCCCACCCCACATTCTCTTTACGTCACTTCACTTCGCTATACCACAGTCCACTCGGCAAAAAACACGATCTAATAACAGTCTATCTAATGCACTTATTAATAATTTAAACATAAAAATATTACACATATCTTTACATTTACATAATTGTTTTAATATTTTTTTTTTACTTTAATTCCATAGTATGTTTGCTATTGCGAGTTTCCTATAACCAAATGCAGATCTGTCTCACTGCACAAACCCTGACAAGCTCCTGTAGACGCACTAGTGAGAGGGACTTGTTACGAGTTGGGGATTTAGAATATAGTTATACGTCTACCCAGATCCCAACAGGTAACAACAAAAAAAACAGACAATCGGACATAAAAGGGTAGACAAAGGATGCGAGTTTTGTTGTATATAATAAAGCACCATAAATTCCTTAACAAAATATTCAGCTTATAAACTACCCTTAACCAAACTTAACCTAGACATGAACAGTATATACATAGTAATAAAACATAAAACAATAGTGAAGCAATGTGGAGGGGGGAGAGGCAATACAAGATTACAAATACTTAAGTGAGGAGCTGAGATGGCTGACGAGCAAGGCTGAGTATGGTAGAAGACGGTAAATAGTCACTGTGCCGTAGGTTTCCAGGATAGGTGATCCTGTGGTCGCTTCCCAGAGTGAAGTGTCCTCTCCTCGAATTGGAGCTGACAAAGTAGACCGAGGCGGAAGTGACGCAACAACCAGGATATGGAGAAGGGAAACCCGGGAGTGGTAACTAAGACGAGCCATACTCGTGTTTCGTCCCTAGATGGCGTTGATCGTGGTGCTGGGTAGGTAGATGAAGACAATCGGTGGAGGGGTTCGTAACACACCCCCCCCTCCAAAGACCTTCGTAGCGCGGGCGCGAAGGAGGTGATCACCTGGTGCGTCTGGAGAGTAGCTGCTACATTTCCACTGGAGCTCGGGATAAGGAGTCTGCAATCAGGTTTTCCACCCCCTTTATGTGCCGGACTTGTAGATTAAAGGGCTGGGTGAGGAGAGCCCAGCGGAGGATTCGCTGGTTGGAGGTCTTGTTGGTTTGGATGAACGTGAGTGGGTTATGGTCGGTGAAGACTAGGGTTGTTTGTGGGCAAGACTGGAGGTAACATTCAAACTTCTTTATTGCCAACACCAGAGCCAGGGCCTCCTTCTCTATGGTCGAGTAGTTGGTCTGATGTTTTTTCAACTTGGCAGAGTAATATGCCACAGGGTGAAGGACATCAGTGGTTGGGTCGGGTTGTAGGAGCACAGCCCCCACTCCGACACCACTAGCGTCGATTTGCAGATGGAAGGGCAAGGTGTAGTCAGGGGGGTGGACTACAGGCTTAGAGGCAAGGAAGGCTTTGAGGCGGTGGAAAGACTGGTCGCACTTCTGGTTCCAGATGTAAGGGACCGCAGAACTGGTAAGGTCTGTGAGGGGTCCGGCCACGCTGGAGAAGTTACTGCAGAACCGACGGTAGTAGCCGCACATCCCCAGGAAGCGCATGAGTTCCTTCCTCGTCCTTGGAGTGGGGAAGGACAAGATGGCTTCAACGTTTGCGTCCTTGGGTCTCACCATACCATGCCCAACGATATGTCCCAGGTAAGTCACCGAGGCCCGGCCAAAAGCAGATTTAGCCAGGTTTATGGTGAATCCAGTCTCTTGCAGTCGTGCAAACAGTATCTCCAAACGCACCAGATGTTCGTCCCAGCTGTCTGACACCACCACCAGGTCATCCAGGTAGGCGAACGTCCCACCTAGGTCTTGAATTAGGAAGTTGATGGCCCTCTGGAATGTGGCCGGAGCATTAGAAAAGCCAAACGCCATAACCAAATATTGAAAAAGACCAAATGGAGTTATAAATGCCGAGATTATTTTTGCCCTATCCGTGAGTCCTACTTGATAATAGCCTTTCAACAGGTCTATGGTACTGATAAATTGGGCACAGCCTATGCTGTCTATTATATCTTCAATCAAAGGTAAAGGGTAGGAGTCAGAGACAGTGACCTGGTTCACTTTACGATAATCTGTACAGAAACGAAAGGTGCCATCGGGTTTTGGAATGAGAAGGCAAGGTGAAGCCCAGGGGGAGGTACTAGGCTCAGCTAAGTTATGTTTTAACAAGAAGTCTACCTCCTTTTTCATGATCTCTTTTTTTTGTGGATTTAGTCGATATGCTGATTGCCTAAAGGGTTGTACATCATCTGAGATTAGCTTAATGTCATGTTTAAGTATATTGCAAAACCCTGGGAGGTCTGACGTGACTTTAGGAAATGTTGATAATAACTTAGTGAGATCTTTTGCTTGAGATGGATTCAGAACAGAAAAATACTCATCCAAATTGTTGAGTATGTGACTGTTAGCAGGGTTCTCTTTAGGTAGAGGGAAGTCTAAATTCTCCAATAGGTCCATGTCATCTGTCTCCGGCTCCGGCCCTGACAAAACCGTATGCAATACAGGTAGGCTTACAGCCTCGGGGATGTCTTCCTCTGACTGCCTGGAATGGTAAAGTTTCATGAGATTAATGTGAACAAGTTGTGAATCTTTTCTGCGATCAGGAGTATGGACTATATAGTTGAGAGGAGATAGTTTATTAGCAACTATATAGGGACCAGTAAACTTGCTTTTAAGGGGAGAGCCTGGAATGGGTAGAAAGAGTAACACTTTGTCACCTGGAGAAAATGATCTTTTAACTAATTTAGGTTGGGACTTCACCATTTTCTCTTGGACTTTTTTTAAGTTTGACTGAGCAATGGTTCGGACTTCAGTTAATTTGTCCCGTAAAGTGTCAATGTATTGGGAAACTATTGCGGGCTTAATAGATGGAGTGTCAAACCACTGCTCCTTTACTATTTTAAGGGGTCCCCTAATTTGTCTCCCATATAGTAACTCGAACGGGGAGAATCCCAATGACTCTTGGGGACATTCCCTGATGGCAAAGAGTAATAAGTCTATGCTTTCATCCCATTCCTTTTGGTGTTCTATACAGTATTTTTTTAGCATTGATTTGAAAGTTTGATGGAACCGTTCCAAGCAACCTTGGGATTGTGGGTGGTAAGCCGAAGATGTACAATGGTCCACACTGAGGTCTTTCGTCACCTGTTTGAAAAGATTGCTCGTAAAATTGGTGCCCTGATCGGATTGGATCTCTTTAGGAATGCCCACTGAAGTGAAAAGATGCAAAAGATGTTTGATTACGTTTTTTGAAGTGATGCTTTTAAGGGGAAAAGCCTCAGGATAACGTGTACTGGTATCCATAACTGTGAGCAGGAATTGATTTCCCTTCTTAGTCTTTGGTAATGGGCCCACACAATCCACAACAATCTTTTCAAATGGTGTAGAAAATACTGGGATGGGCTTAATGGGAGCTGCTGGTATACTTTCATTTGGTTTTCCTACCATTTGACAAATATGACAAGATTTTAGGTACTGTGACACATCCTTCCTAAGTCCAGGCCAAGAATAGTGTTGGAGGAGCTTTTTATATGTTTTCAGGATTCCCAAATGTCCTGAAATACCATCATGGGCAAGGGCAATTAATGCTGGTCTGACTGAAGCTGGAATTACCACTTGATGTATTTCAGACCACGTGTCTAGATGTGCAAGCTCAGGGGGGCCTATAGGCCCTCATCAAAACCCCTTCATGATAATAAAAACACGGAAGGGTGTTAAAATCTTTACCCTCAACTGCTGCATGATGAAGTTTATTCAAAGATGGATCAGATTGTTGGGCTTTAATGAGCTCATCCTTACTTATCGTCTTATTGTACAGATCTTCTGTGGGTAGGAAGATATTGGAGGTGGTTTTAGATGAAGAGGGCCCATTTCGCACACTCTGCGACCGGGTAACAGCACAAGATGGGAAAAGATGAGGAATAGTTTCTTTAAGGTCAGTGGTGGAGTTGACAGGTAAGGGAGAGTCGACTGTCTTTATGTTAGGAACCACTAGATCTCCTACCAAGTCATTACCCAATAATAAATGAATGCCGCACACAGGCATTGGGTCTTTCCTAATGGCTATTTGCACTTCCCCAGTAATCAAGGGACATTGGAGGTGCACTTTAGCTAAAGGATAGGAAGAATGGGACGAGAGATCTGAAATTAGAACACTCATTTGTAAATGCGGTAGATATATCAGGAATGACGTTAAACAGGAGGATAGATTGTGCTGCGCCCGTATCACGTAGTATACGAATAGGAAAAGAACGAGACCCCTCTATGATTGAAATTTTTCCCTCATAGGTGAATGAAGAGAAGAGATCCTGATGGGGTCTTTCCACATTGGCATTTGCTATTGGTTTGGATTTGGGATCCAGGGAACTACTTTTAGCAATTCGACACTTTGGGTGTTTACAAGTCTGGATCGTATGGCCTGGGATTTTACAGTAAGAACAAGTAAGCTTGGTTGCATCGGGGGGAGTAGGTGTGGGACCTTTCGACCTACCACTCACGCCCCCAAGATTATCATCAGAGGAAGACCTAACATGTCGGGAAGTACCACGTTCTCTACTGCCCAGTGACTCCACCAACAAAGCATACGCATCAGCCAGCTCAGCAGCACGCCCTAAATTAACCTCTCCACGCTCCTCCACATGCTTCAAGATGTGAAATGGTATCTTGCTTTTCCACTCCTCCAGGACTACCAAATTTAACAAATCCTGAAATGTGGAGGTCTCTGTAGCCTCTAACCACTTCTTAAAAAACCTAAGCTTTTCTTGAGCAAACTCAACAAATGTGTGTGAAAATGGTTTGGTTAGTTTACGAAACTTCTGCCGGTATCCATCTGGCGTGATAGCATAAGAGGTGAGGATATTCTTTTTTACGTTATCATAGTCATCAGTCTGGTCTAAACAGTTATAAACTCTACGAGCCTTACCATATAATTTAGGAACTAACACTGACACCCACTGGTCCTTTGGCCACTCATTCTTCGCGGCTATTTTCTCAAAAGTCCTAAATGACCCGTCCATATCGGATTCATCAAACCCGGGAACAAGGGAAGAAGCAGTAGCAGGGTTAAAAGCAGCGAGTTTCTCTTTTAATGCCACTTTTGATTTAAACTCCGATGTTAAGGTGACTTCTGTCTCTCTCACCTGTAGTTCTTTCAGTTTAACCGCCTGCACCAACTTGGCCTGTTCCACCCTTTCTTCATGGTCCAACTTGGCCTGTTCCAACTTGGCCTGTTCCATCCTTTCTTCATGGTCCAACTTGGCCTGTTCCATCCTTTCTTCAGGGTCCAACTTGGCCTCCTGCTCCAACTTGGCCTGTTCCAACTCGAGTTCTTTCATTTTGATTTGGAACTCGAACCTAGCTCGTTCTAGTGGGTCTATTCGTTGTGTTTCTTCTTAAGGGCTAGCCAGACCTGAGGCAACTTCTGAGTGAGGAGGGGTGGTGGATAGTGGTTGAAGTTTCTTGGACATGGGCGTTAATCTGTCAACAGCGGATTCTTTTAAAACTTCTTGTTGAACCAACACTTCAATCACATGATTTTTTAACATTTCCTTAGTCAGTTGCTGTGAAAATGGGATATTGTAATAGTTGGCTATTTCTTTCCATTCTTTCTTCAGGATATTAACACGTAATTTAGCTACGGAAGGATTTTCAATAAAATCCTGAAGATCAAAACCTGAGGTGGCCATTGTTAAGAAAAATAGGATAAATTAACTAATGGTCAAAAGCTAAGATAAGATAAGTGGATAACCCTAGAAAATATCACGGCAGTGGATAACCAGAAAGTCCCGGAAACTAACCAAGTTTTACCTAGGGAAATACACTTATGATTATTGTTCTTCTGAGAAGATCCTTAGATAAGGATAAGAGACTTGAAAGAGGTAGGGCGTATTACGGCATTAATATAAAGATCCGGATTAACAACCCTGATATACTTGAAAGAGGTAGGGCGTATTACGGCATTAATATAAAGATCCGGATTAACAACCCTGATATACTTGAAAGAGGAAGGGCGTATTACGGCATTAATATAAAGATCCGGATTAACAACCCTGATATACTTGAAAGAGGAAGGGCGTATTACGGCATTAATATAAAGATCCGGATTAACAACCCTGAGTGAGATAATGAGAAGAACAATAATTGAGGCTTTATAATTATGGGGTCCTGGTAGAGCGGGGCGTCCCAAGATATCACTTCACCCTAAACTAGTAACTATGGAACAGCCTACTCTGGAGTGAGGGTACGGCATTAAACAGATCCGGATTCTTCCCTACACTCGATAAGACTTACCACACGACTGCCACGTGTAATAACAGGTAAGCCTTATGACACTTGGAACCTATTATCCTACGTCTGTCACTCTTACTGTACGATAATACCAATATATGCACACACATATGAAGGAAACTTTAAACCACCGTAAAGCAATTGTAAACAGAAGTGACTGGGAGGGGTAATTAACACTGAGTAACAAGGGAGGAAGGAATATGGTACTTAAGGTCGTGTCCTGTCACGGTCGCCATTTGTTACGAGTTGGGGATTTAGAATATAGTTATACGTCTACCCAGATCCCAACAGGTAACAACAAAAAAAAAAACAAAGACAATCGGACATAAAAGGGTAGACAAAGGATGCGAGTTTTCGTTGTATATAATAAAGTACCATAAATTCCTTAACAAAATATTCAGCTTATAAACTACCCTTAACCAAACTTAACCTAAACACGAACAGTATATACATAGTAATAAAACTATAGTGAAGCAATGTGGAGGGGGGAGAGGCAATACAAGATTACAAACACTTAAGTGAGGAGCTGAGATAGCTGACGAGCAAGGCTGAGTATGGTAGAAGACGGTAAATAGTCACTGTGCCGTAGGTTTCCAGGATAGGTGATCCTGTGGTCGCTTCCCAGAGTGAAGTGTCCTCTCCTCGAATTGGAGCTGACAAAGTAGACTGAGGCGGAAGTGACGCAACAACCAGGATATGGAGAAGGGAAACCCGGGAGTGGTAACTAAGACGAGCCATACTCGTGTTTCGTCCCTAGATGGCGTTGCTCGTGGTGCTGGGTAGGTAGATGAAGACAATCGGTGGAGGGGTTCGTAACAGTAGATACACCCGACGATAAGTAAGTCCCCTCCCTTTAATTTAATTTTACACCACTTGGACTCTTCAAAAATTGCCTTTGTCCGCTGGTGCAGTCGTTGGTTTCCAATGTTGGTCACCTCTTCCGCCTTTACTGCCGGTGGAGTATTAATGGAGCTCCCGTAGCCTTATACCTGTACCTACCAAGGTTAATCAGCAAGGCAAGTGGGGCAGTGGTTGGTAGGCGCCAGGACGTGACCACTTGGCTTTGGGCCTATGCGCTGTCCCTCTGAGGCTCACTGCTGCTCCGGGATCCCGTGCTGGTTTAGCCTTGGCCCACCAGGCACCCACTTACCATGTATTGCCACGACGAGGCACAGCTGGAGTCTTGATGGTGAAGAGGCTGTGTACTGACCGGGGAGTACTTATGCAAGTTGCTTCCTTTTTCGCCACGAGGGCTAGCCAGTGGCGGTAGCTGAAAGCGAGAGGAAGCAACAAGTGTTTGCACCTTAACACTAAAATAATGCTGCCACACTAATCGCATAACCCCACTACCCTTTTCACTGCTTTACAATATTTTCTTCCTTTACTAATTAAAGACACGTAAAATATCAACATTATAATGTTATGTTATTCAACAATGTTATGAATTTGCAGCGGCCTTCTTTATCATAACACCTCGCCCTCCTTCCCTTCATACACCAGACACGCCTTTGCCTCCCTTGCCCATGGATGCAACTGATAGACAATTAGATAACTCTTTACGAAAGAAAATATATACTGTAGTACTTGACAACAGGAGACATTCAGGTATAAAATATGAAAATAATCATGTAAGACTTTTTCTAACAAACATATTGTAGTTTTAAAACCTAGTACAGCCGCCCTCCTTTTCTAGTACCCCCAGCAGTCGTTCTAGTATAGTTCCTGACCAGTTGATGGTTGGCCCAGAATAACTCCCACTCAGCCGTTGTGTGGCCCATCAGTTCTGTTGGTGTCCTTTCCCTCGCCGGCTCCCAGGTATCAACGATAGAACAATGTAGATTTTCTATGGGGCTCATATTGCAACCATTGCTAGGCCAGTCAAGCAGGTGAAAGCGTTTGTTGTCTTGAACCACTGCTGAACATCCCTTGCCGTGTGTACAGGATCTATCCCCTACAAAATTTATGGGGCCGGAAGGGAAGTTTCCCTCTCTAAGAGATGGAAGGAAAATTTCTTGAGGTATTTGCAAACATTTGGCAGCAGTAAAACGTCCATCAATCTGGATCACATTCCCTATACCATGCAGCATCATATATTGTGACGTGATGTGAGTCCCGGAAGCGGAGAGAAGGTATTGGAAACAACCACAGCAACAACGACAACAACAACCGTAGCTAGACCTCGTGGGCAAGCGTAGAACCTGACTGTACCTACGTTCTGGTCGAGCTAGTGAAACGAGTCAGAAGTGACGTTGTCGGGCACCACGGGAAAGCGGGTGCGTGATTGGTTACAGATTCCCGCCAAAAATGTGAAGTGGGGAGTCCATGGTACTCACTACCCAGGACGATGAGAAGCAGGTTTGACGTGGCTGAGGAAGGAAGGACACGGTGCCTACGGAATTCAACACATAGGAATACAGACATAAACTTCAGTATACATTGTGTTAAGTTGAGAGTGTGTGAATGAATTAAAGACTGAGGAGGGAAGTGGGATATAATATTTTGTGTATAGATGTTTTTGTGTTTTAGACTTAAAGGATAATAATATTATAATCGTGAAAGAACGGTGATGACTTATGAACATTTGTTCATTAAAGTAAATACTGAAAGTGACTCGGTGAAAGAATTAACTTGAAGTTATATAATGAACAATTTTAAGAACATTTTGGAAAACTTTTAAACCGAACGAACGTCCAAGACCTGGGATTTGATGGTGGTGAAGAGAATATTCCCTCGATACTAGTAATAGATGGCCCGTTTACAATTCAAGAATTGGACCAGGTTATTAAAAGCATCAACAAAAACCAGGAGTTACAGTGGAATATGCCAGGCATAATTAGTAAACTACCTGTATCATGGATATTGGTTATCTCGACAATATTTAATGTTGTGTTCACAGGCATATGGTATCCGATGATGTGGTGTTATAACAAACTGGTTGTTTTGTTTAAGTCTAGAAACAGAATGGTGCGTAATAACTGTAGAGGAATTAGCATCATGGATACTCTAGCGAAAATATATGATACGTTAATATTGAACAGACTTCGATTATGGTGTAATATAGATAAATGTCAAGTCGGCGCACCAGAAAAGTAGAGGATGTATTGAACATATTATTGCTTTTAGGTTATTATGTGATGATGTTTATAAAAAAAGTTGTTACAGGTGTTATTTATAGAGTTTAGTAAAGCTTATGACAGAGTCCCTGGTAGGAAGCTGATAGACCACCTTTAGAGTTCGGGATGTGGAAAAATAATGTTAAAAGCGATGAAGTCCATGACGTATATTTGTACAAAAAATGTATTTAAAGCATCAATAGTTGATGCGTCTATCGGGGTCCGCCAGGGAGCTCCGACGAGCTGTTTTTATATATATATATATATATATATATATATATATATGCTGATAACCACAAGGAAAGAAGAAAACACGAAGTTTCCAAGCGCTTTCGTGTAATTCACATCTTCAGGGGTGAATTACACGAAAGCGCTTGGGAACTTCGTGTTTTCTTCTTTCCTTGTGGTTATCAGCATATACCTAGATCACGCGCACCTACAGTGATTTACTTGCATATATATATATATATATATATATATATATATATATATATTGATCATTTGATAAAGAAAGCAACTGCCACAGACGGTTTCTTGGGTAACTTACATGGTTTACTATTATTGATGGATGATGCTGTAATACTGGCAACAAATTGGGAGATGTGTTAAAAGAAACTCAGCATTGTATCAAAATATTGTAAAGACTATGGAATGGTGATAAATGAAAAGAAACTAATTTTTTTTGGTTAACGGCCAAGAAAGAGATAAACCTTGTCTGACGATTGAGGGAATTGAGGTGAACTACTGTATACCCCCAGGTACTTGTACCTCGGGGCTTGGTTCACCGACTCTGGAAAAATGCCCCAGAGAGCAAGTGAAGCCATGGTCAATAAGTTTTCCAATTTTTGTGCAGCCAACACACAAATGCCATTTGTATACAAGAAAAAAGTATTTGATTCTGCAGCAACGTTATCATTGTTGTACGGTTCTGAGTCGTGGCTGACCAATAACTTGAAAGGATTGGAAAGACAATATAATAAACTGGTGAAGCGCTTGTTAGGGGTGAGGAGAAACACGAGTATGAATCTGTGCATGATCGAGTCAGGTATTCCCACAGTGCAAGACATTATCGCAGAGGAGATGTAAATTTATGAAATCAAAACATGAAATAATGGACATGGAACAACCTCTTCATTTTGTATATAATTTATGTACAATATGAAATACACCAGGATTTAGATTTATGGCGAGAGCAATTACCTTAGACTTTAACACAAACCCCTTGGACAGAGTGGCGCATCTGTTAACGGAGAGGTCAGCTGGAGCTACAAAATTTGCTACATACATATCCGATCTGAACCCTTTTATGATAGTGCATGAGGTATACTTAAGTAAACAATTTATCCCGGATTTTCAGCGCGAGTCGTTCACCAGGCTGAGACTCGTGTCACACAACGTTAAATTAGAGACGGGCAGGTGGAGTCGCACACCAGCAGAGATGAGAGTATGTTAGTGCGACGACAGTCATGTACAAAGTGAACGACGTGTGTTGATTGATTGTCCCCTCTCTGCACATTGTCGTGAAAGGTATCATATGCCGACTTTCTCCAATATCATGTGACTGAATTATTTAATTATGTGCATGAGGTACTAGGAATCTATAGTTACGTTTGAAAATGTCCCTTACATGTTATGTTTTGATTTAAAATATTTTGTTGGACAAATGTATTTTGAATTCTATTGTATGTATTTACCATGCATTTATAACTTTGTCAAGAAACAAACTATTGATTTGTTTACCCAACCATAGTTATTATTTGTGAAATTGTCACTTTAATTATGATTAACGTTACTTCTGTTTATGCTTGCTGGGTTGAGAATATTCCAAATCGGTGAATACTTAATAAACCTATTTTCTGTTTGATTCATGTTTATTGTGTACTCTTGTCAAATGCTTTATTTCTTTTGTTAATGCATTAGTTTTCTAGTTTACCCTGTGTATTTATTATTCCTTTTATATTATTAATTTTGTTGCATATATATTTGTTACCTCACACTCCTGAGATACTTTAGTTTTGCACACCTTAGTGTAACATCACTAAGTGCTACTTTGATGACCTTGTTACGCTGTTGCCGGAGTGGGAAAACCTATGATTTGGCACAATCTAGGACCACCAATCCGTAACAATATCACCACATATTGACGATAACCAGTCCACTCCGCGTCTCCTCATATATGTTACGGCGATCATACATGCCTAAGAAACATGAAATATGCACACACGCACACACACACACTTACTAACTAAAGAAACATAAAATATCAACATCATCGTATGTTATGTTGTTCACTAATGGACAGTGGCCTTCTTCCTTACAACACCTCACTTTCCATTCCACCACACACCAGACATGCACCCCAGGTGGCCTTAGCCTCACCCATACAGTTAATATTGATAACATTTGAAAGATGGATTGGCCTAGCAATGGTCGCAATATGAACCCCATAGAAAATTTATGGGGATCTATCATTATTACCTGGAGTCGACGAGGGAAAGGACACCAGCAGAACTGATGGACCACATCAAGGCTGAGTGGCAGTTATTCCGGGTCAACCATCAACTGGTGAGGAACTAGGAGCAAGGGGTCTATGCCAGAACGACTGCAGGAGGTAATAGAAAAGGTGGGTGGCTGGACCAGGTTTTAAAACTACCATATGTTTGTTAGAAAAAGTCCATGATTATTTTGCAATTTAAAACTTGAATATCTCCTCAATTTAATAAGTTGCATTAAAGATGTTTGTGTGAAATCATTTTTATCTATATTCTTATCACAATACCACTAGCTGAAGGAGTAGCCTAGTTGTTGCCAAGGACTACATTATATCATTTCTTTCATAAAGAGTTATCTAATCGTCTGTCAGTTGCATCCATGGACAAGGGAGGCTTAGACCACTTGGGGTGGATGTCTGGTGTGTGGTTGGAAGGAAGATGAGAAGGTGTGAGAAAAAAGGCCGCTGTTAATCTATACCATTACTGAATAGTATAACATATTATAATGTTTATTTTACGTGTCTTTAATTAGTAAGGGATGACAAAATTATAAAGGTGTTACGGTGTGGTCGATATCGAACCTAAACTGTCGTACGGTAGTCATTGATTAATTATTATCTTATATAGTTCATGTTTTAAAATTCGTTATATATGCTATTCGTCACCACGATACAGTGACACGTCAAAATGCTAGATCAAAAGAAAACTTTTCATTGTCCCCTGTGACGAATGAATATGAAATGTTGCATTGGCACCTCAAGTGTTGCCAACATGTTTCCATTTTAATAAAAGCGGTGGGCAGAAATCTGAAGTCTCCCCCACCGCACATAATTTATTTAGAAACATATTCAACACATATTGTTACCATCATACTGGTTTCAAAAAATAAAATGTCTGAAAAGTCAACTAATTGAAAATTGTTTAAATGACACAAGTTTCAAACACTGCTTACGATATGTTATTAATGATCAGTCAAACCAGACGTGACATACACCTCGGATACTGAGACAGATTGCAAGCACTATCATTATTATTACACGTTTTATTTTCTCTGTTAGCACATGTGACTAAAGAATCTCTAATTAAATTCAAAACTCCTCTTGTTCACAATATGGCCAAAGTTTAACATGAGCAGTATGAATGTTATCTGCATAATATAACAGATGAGGAAAATAGATACGCTTAAACTTCAAGCGAGTGTTACTATTTCATCATCGTTCACGGATACCATTACTGTAGGTAGAGGGGCACCTGCCTCTACTTCCCTCCCTGATGCCTTCCCTCCCACCCCACATTCTCTTTACGTCACTTCACTTCGCTATACCACAGTCCACTCGGCAAAAAACACGATCTAATAACAGTCTATCTAATGCACTTATTAATAATTTAAACATAAAAATATTACACATATCTTTACATTTACATAATTGTTTTAATATTTTTTTTTTACTTTAATTCCATAGTATGTTTGCTATTGCGAGTTTCCTATAACCAAATGCAGATCTGTCTCACTGCACAAACCCTGACAAGCTCCTGTAGACGCACTAGTGAGAGGGACTTGTTACGAGTTGGGGATTTAGAATATAGTTATACGTCTACCCAGATCCCAACAGGTAACAACAAAAAAAACAGACAATCGGACATAAAAGGGTAGACAAAGGATGCGAGTTTTTGTTGTATATAATAAAGCACCATAAATTCCTTAACAAAATATTCAGCTTATAAACTACCCTTAACCAAACTTAACCTAGACATGAACAGTATATACATAGTAATAAAACATAAAACAATAGTGAAGCAATGTGGAGGGGGGAGAGGCAATACAAGATTACAAATACTTAAGTGAGGAGCTGAGATGGCTGACGAGCAAGGCTGAGTATGGTAGAAGACGGTAAATAGTCACTGTGCCGTAGGTTTCCAGGATAGGTGATCCTGTGGTCGCTTCCCAGAGTGAAGTGTCCTCTCCTCGAATTGGAGCTGACAAAGTAGACCGAGGCGGAAGTGACGCAACAACCAGGATATGGAGAAGGGAAACCCGGGAGTGGTAACTAAGACGAGCCATACTCGTGTTTCGTCCCTAGATGGCGTTGATCGTGGTGCTGGGTAGGTAGATGAAGACAATCGGTGGAGGGGTTCGTAACACACCCCCCCCTCCAAAGACCTTCGTAGCGCGGGCGCGAAGGAGGTGATCACCTGGTGCGTCTGGAGAGTAGCTGCTACATTTCCACTGGAGCTCGGGATAAGGAGTCTGCAATCAGGTTTTCCACCCCCTTTATGTGCCGGACTTGTAGATTAAAGGGCTGGGTGAGGAGAGCCCAGCGGAGGATTCGCTGGTTGGAGGTCTTGTTGGTTTGGATGAACGTGAGTGGGTTATGGTCGGTGAAGACTAGGGTTGTTTGTGGGCAAGACTGGAGGTAACATTCAAACTTCTTTATTGCCAACACCAGAGCCAGGGCCTCCTTCTCTATGGTCGAGTAGTTGGTCTGATGTTTTTTCAACTTGGCGGAGTAATATGCCACAGGGTGAAGGACATCAGTGGTTGGGTCGGGTTGTAGGAGCACAGCCCCCACTCCGACACCACTAGCGTCGATTTGCAGATGGAAGGGCAAGGTGTAGTCAGGGGGGTGGACTACAGGCTTAGAGGCAAGGAAGGCTTTGAGGCGGTGGAAAGACTGGTCGCACTTCTGGTTCCAGATGTAAGGGACCGCAGAACTGGTAAGGTCTGTGAGGGGTCCGGCCACGCTGGAGAAGTTACTGCAGAACCGACGGTAGTAGCCGCACATCCCCAGGAAGCGCATGAGTTCCTTCCTCGTCCTTGGAGTGGGGAAGGACAAGATGGCTTCAACGTTTGCGTCCTTGGGTCTCACCATACCATGCCCAACGATATGTCCCAGGTAAGTCACCGAGGCCCGGCCAAAAGCAGATTTAGCCAGGTTTATGGTGAATCCAGTCTCTTGCAGTCGTGCAAACAGTATCTCCAAACGCACCAGATGTTCGTCCCAGCTGTCCGACACCACCACCAGGTCATCCAGGTAGGCGAACGTCCCACCTAGGTCTTGAATAAGGTAGTTTATGGCCCTCTGGAATGTGGCCGGAGCATTAGAAAAGCCAAACGCCATAACTAAATATTGAAAAAGACCAAATGGAGTTATAAATGCCGAGATTATTTTTGCCCTATCCGTGAGTCCTACTTGATAATATCCTTTCAACAGGTCTATGGTACTGATAAATTGGGCACAGCCTATGCTGTCTATTATATCTTCAATCAAAGGTAAAGGGTAGGAGTCAGAGACAGTGACCTGGTTCACTTTACGATAATCTGTACAGAAACGAAAGGTGCCATCGGGTTTTGGAATGAGAAGGCAAGGTGAAGCCCAGGGGGAGGTACTAGGCTCAGCTAAGTTATGCTTTAACAAAAAATCTACCTCCTTTTCATAATCGATTTTTTTTGTGGACTTAGACGATATGCTGATTGCCTAATGGGTTGTACATCATCTGAGATTAGTTTAATATCATGTTTAAGTATATTGCAAAACCCTGGGAGGTCTGACGTGACTTTAGGAAATGTTGATAATAACTTAGTGAGATCTTTTGCTTGAGATGGATTCAGAACAGAAAAATACTCATCCAAATTGTTGAGTATGTGACTGTTAGCAGGGTTCTCTTTAGGTAGAGGGAAGTCTAAATTCTCCAATAGGTCCATGTCATCTGTCTCCGGCCCTGACAAAACCGTATGCAATACAGGTAGGCTTACAGCCTCTGGGATGTCTTCCTCTGACTGCCTGGAATGGTAAAGTTTCATGAGATTAATGTGAACAAGTTGTGAATCTTTTCTGCGATCAGGAGTATGGACTATATAGTTGAGAGGAGATAGTTTATTAGCATTGATTTGAAAGTTTTCATGGAACCGTTCCAAGCAACCTTGGGACGGTGGGTGGTAAGCCGAAGATGTACAATGGTCCACACTGAGGTCTTTCATCACCTGTTTGAACAAAGATGGATCAGATGGTTGGGCTTTAATGAACTCGTCCTTAATAATGGTCTTATTAGACAGATCTTCTGTGGGTAGGAAGATATAGAAGGTGGTTTTAGATGAAGAGGGCCCATTTCGCACACTCTGCGACCGGGTGACAGCACAAGATGGGAAAAGATGAGGAATAGTTTCTTTAAGGTCAGTGGTGGAGTTGACAGGTAAGGGAGAGTCGACTGTCTTTATGTTAGGAACCACTAGATCTCCTACCAAGTCATTACCCAATAATAAATGAATGCCGCACACAGGCATTGGGTCTTTCCTAATGGCTATTTGCACTTCCCAGTAATCAAGGGACATTGGAGGTGCACTTTAGCTAAAGGATAGGAAGAATGGGACGAGAGATCTGAAATTAGAACACTCATTTGTAAATGCGGTAGATATATCAGGAATGACGTTAAACAGGAGGATAGATTGTGCTGCGCCCGTATCACGTAGTATACGAATAGGGAAAGAACGAGACCCCTCTATGATTGAAATTTTTCCCTCATAGGTGAATGAAGAGAAGACATCCTGATGGGGCCTTTCCACATTGGCATTTGCTATTGGTTTGGATTTGGGATCCAGGGAACTACTTTTAGCAATTCGACACTTTGGGTGTTTACAATTCTGGATCGTATGGCCTGGGTTTTTACAGTAAGAACAAGTAAGCTTGGTTGCATCGGGGGGAGTAGGTGTGGGACCTTTCGACCTACCACTCACGTCCCCAAGGTTATCATCAGAGGAGGACCTAACATGTCGGGAAGTACCACGTTCTCTACTGCCCAGTGACTCCACCAACAAAGCGTACGCATCAGCCAGCTCAGCAGCACGCCCTAAATAAACCTCTCCACGCTCCTCCACATGCTTCAAGATATGAAATGGTATCTTGCTTTTCCACTCCTCCAGGACTACCAAATTTAACAAATCCTGAAATGTGGAGGTCTCTGTAGCCTCTAACCACTTCTTAAAAAACCTAAGCTTTTCTTGAGCAAACTCAACAAATGTGTGTGAAAATGGTTTGGTTAGTTTACGAAACTTCTGCCGGTATCCGTCTGGCGTGATAGCATAAGAGGTGAGGATATTCTTTTTTACGTTATCATAGTCATCAGTCTGGTCTAAACAGTTATAAACTCTACGAGCCTTACCATATAATTTAGGAACTAACACACACCCACTGGTCCTTTGGCCACTCATTCTTCACGGCTATTTTCTCAAAAGTCCTAAATGACCCGTCCATATCGGATTCATCAAACCCGGGAACAAGGGAAGAAGCAGTAGCAGGGTTAAAAGCAGCTAGTTTCTCTTTTAATGCCACTTCCTTTGATTTAAACTCCGATGTTAAGGTGACTTCTGTCTCTCACCTGTAGTTCTTTCAGTTTAACCGCCTGCTCCAACTTGGCCTGTTCCGACATTCCCTCATGCTCCAACTTGGCCTGTTCCGACATTCCCTCATGCTCCAACTTGGCCTGTTCCGACATTCCCTCATGCTCCAACTTGGCCTGTTCCGACATTCCCTCATGCTCCAACTTGGCCTGTTCCGACATTCCCTCATGCTCCAACTTTTCCTCCTGCTCCAACTTTGCCTGTTCCAACTCGAGTTTTCATTTTGATTTGGAACTCGAACCTAGCTCGTTCTAGTTCTAAGGCGCCTATTCGTTGTGTTTCTTCTTGAGGGCTAGCCAGACCTGAGGCAACTTCTGAGTGAGGAGGGGTGGTGGATAGTGGTTGAAGTTTCTTGGACATAGGCGTTAATCTGTCAACAGCGGATTCTTTTAAAACTTCTTGTTGAACCAACACTTCAATCACATGATTTTTTAACACTTCCTTAGTCAGTTGCTGTGAAAATGGGATATTGTAATAGTTGGCTATTTCTTTCCATTCTTTCTTCAGGATATTAACACGTAATTTAGCTACGGAAGGATTTTCAATAAAATCCTGAAGATCAAAACCTGAGGTGGCCATTGTTAAGAAAAATAGGATAAATTAACTAATGGTCAAAAGATAAGATAAGTGGATAACTCTAGAAAATATCACGGCAGTGGATAACCAGAAAGTCCCGGAAACTAACCAAGTTATACCTAGGGAAATTACACTTATGATTATTGTTCTTCTGAGAACAACCTTAGATAAGGACAAGAGACTTGAAAGAGGAAGGGCGTATTACGGCATTAATATAAAGAACCGGATTAACAACCCTGAGATACTTGAAAGAGGTAGGGCGTATTACGGCATTAATATAAAGATCCGGATTAACAACCCTGAGATACTTGAAAGAGGAAGGGCGTATTACGGCATTAATATAAAGACCCGGATTAACAACCCCGAGATACTTGAAAGAGGAAGGGCGTATTACGGCATTAATATAAAGATCCGGATTAACAACCCTGATATACTTGAAAGAGGTAGGGCGTATTACGGCATTTATATAAAGATCCGGATTAACAGCCCTGAACGAGATAATGAGAAGAACAATAATGGAGGCTTTATAATTATGGGGTCCTGGTAGAGCAAGGCGTCTCAAGATATCACTTCACCCTAAACTAGTGACTATGGAACAGCCTACTCTGGAGTGAGGGTACGGCATTAAACAGATCCGGATTCTTCCCTACACTCGATAAGACTTACCACACGACTGCCACGTGTAATAACAGGTAAGCCTTATGACACTTGGAACCTATTACCCTACGTCTGTCACTCTTACCGTACGATAATACCAATATATGCACACATATGAAGGGAACTTTAAACCACCGTAAAGCAATTGTAAACAGAAGTGACTGGGACGGGTAATTAACACTGAGTAACAAGGGAGGAAGGAATATGGTACTTAAGGTCGTGTCCTGTCACGGTCGCCATTTGTTACGAGTTGGGGATTTAGAATATAGTTATACGTCTACCCAGATCCCAACAGGTAACAACAAAAAAAAACAAAGACAATCGGACATAAAAAGGTAGACAAAGGATGCGAGTTTTTGTTGTATATAATAAAGTACCATAAATTCCTTAACAAAATATTCAGCTTATAAACTACCCTTAACCAAACTTAACCTAAACATGAACAGTATATACATAGTAATTAAACATAAAACAATAGTGAAGCAATGTGGAGGGGGTAGAGGCAATACAAGATTACAAATACTTAAGTGAGGAGCTGAGATGGCTGACGAGCAAGGCTGAGTATGGTAGAAGACGGTAAATAGTCACTGTGCCGTAGGTTTCCAGGATAGGTGATCCTGTGGTCGCTTCCCAGAGTGAAGTGTCCTCTCCTCGAATTGGAGCTGACAAAGTAGACTGAGGCGGAAGTGACGCAACAACCAGGATATGGAGAAGGGAAACCCGGGAGTGGTAACTAAGACGAGCCATACTCGTGTTTCGTCCCTAGATGGCGTTGCTCGTGGTGCTGGGTAGGTAGATGAAGACAATCGGTGGAGGGGTTCGTAACAGACTATACCAGGGAAAACAAAAAATCAAATAAAAATGTGTTTAAATGTAGATTTTCTTTCATTTGTCGCAGATCTACTGGGGCAGAACAATTGAACACCATAACTCAAGTGTCCAAAATGATTTGGCAAGTTTGAGGTGTGATGATCAGTGTGGTATTGAAGCTTGTAGTGAACAACTATACAGTAGTTTTGGTAAGATAAAAGGTCGACCTCGGGTGGGCTCGAACCACGGAGGAATGGAATCGACCTTCGAGAACCAGAAGACATAAAAATGGGAAGCAAGGTTGACGAAAAATAACAACTATTCTTCATTTCCTTAGAAGTTTATTGCAGGTTGCTCGGCCTCATCATCTCTCGGACGGGCATTATTTCCCACGTGAAGGACAGACTAAAGCAAGCCAAAGTCGCCGCAGCCAAATTAAAACGTTTTAAAGTGATGCCTGAGAAGATACAAGTCCAACTGTACAAGGCGCTGGTGAGTGGTGAGGCCTGTGTTGGAGTACCCACACGTACCACTTGTCACACTCGGGAAGACTAGACTACAACAACTACACAGCTTCCAAAACAAGTGTTTGAGGTCAGCCAATGGCCAAACGCCACCATACCAGGAGACAGTAGAAACCATCCACCTGAGAAATAAAACAGAGGCCCTCAACGTCAGGTTCCATTGCCTAGGGAAGAAGGTTTGGGACAAGCTCCTGGACGACCCTCACAGCCCAGACCACCTGCGCGGGGAAGACATCAACGGAAGGCGACCCCACGCCTGGTGGCCCCGGAGTCTGCCTGCATAACATCAACCCAACCCGCGATCCATCTATGTCCGCCACAGTGATCCACCTTAGATTAAAACTTAGATGATATAAGTTCACATTTAACAAGTCACAATCTAGTGAGTCCATAACGTATTACAGTATAAGATTTTAATAAACATGTAATTTTAAAATCAAACTAGTCATTGTCTACCAAAGTAACTATTGTGCAACTTCATCCTAAATCCTAGGTTAGCTTAGTTAGCCAACAAACTCTGTAATATGTAAAACAAGGGGGGGTCCTCCCCCTCTGTTTAACTCATTAAGCTTCTTTTCCAACCTTTCCCCCCACGACTATATGTTATGACTTCTCTATCCCTCATGTCTGGCTGTGCCTTGAGCCCCAGCATGCCTTCCATTATTTCCCCACCTTAACCAAAAAGTAAAAGAAAAAAAACAAAAAACGGTGTACCAGATGTTATAACCACCGTAAGAGTTGTACTGAGGACAACTTTATTGTGTCACAGTTATGCCCATGTAGAGAACTACGGTACATCAGCCGTCTCTCAATCACACTTGTCCCGAAGCTCTACCTCACTCTATTTCTGGCTATTACTATCGTCTTCAAAACATTCCTGTAGCAGAGCGTAGTTTCGATCTACGAAGCTCTGGGTTATGAGCCCAGCACTCTTCCACTGTGCCACTCTGCTCAACCTTTTACCTAATAGGACCATTATAAATACATGAACTAACATATATTATTTGTTTGTTTATAATATATGATAACCACGTACTCTTGATGTATTGTATACAAATTGGCAAAAAGTTGAAAATTTCAATTAAGTCTCATAAAAGTAGAATAAATAAATATTAAAAGTCCAAAAATCTTCCTTGTGCTAATTCAGGAATTCACGATGGCGCCCAAGATGGCCGCCATTCTATAGTTCATTATATATTTACAACTAGACGTGATAGAAATATGTACACTGTGTCTAAACATACGATTTCAAACATGATAAATCTTATAAATTCAATTAACTACAAGATATAAGAAAAACAAGATGGTATATTAGCAATCAAACATGGATGGTATATATTTTAATTTACAGTTCTTACTTTCAGCCTCGTCAAGGGGCATGGAAACACTGTTATTTAACTGCTCGGTGCACTCCTCTTCGGGTACGCCATTAACGCCTTAGGGGGTTCCTGGTTAAGGAGAGCTGTATAAAGGTTCCTTAAGTGCTCTCTGTTGATGTTGTCCATGTAGCCAGATGTCTCCAGTAAGACACACATGAGGGCTGCTGAGGTAAGAATTTTAGCACGATGTACACGTAAAAAAGCATGGCCAATTATCATATGTTTAACTGAACATTTTCCATACACCATTTTCCAGAGCTATGCTAGGCCACTTCCCACCATAATTTGGCCAAGGCTACCAAGGTGACACATTAGAAGATGGAATCTACAATGAATTATTTAGATCTTGTGCAGCAGCTACTATTTCTGCAACCTTTAGGTATAATGGCTGGTCAAATGTCACTGAACATGTTCTCAGACCATGCTTTTCACACTGTTTTTGTTTCAACCTTAATGCTGTATACCGATAATAGTGCTTGGAATGGTGGTGTTCATGTTTATGAAAGAGAGAACTTCTTTTATGGTTCTTTCATACTGATGATATCTCATGGCCACTTTCATAAAACCACTCCACGAAGGACATTGAGTCAGTTCCAGAATACAGCTAAGAGTTTTGCTGTTTGTCTTTATAGGGATATTTCCAAAAGTTTCAACTGTTTCAGCAGGTGGTATTTTGACTACGTTCTATGGGTGAGCGAGGAGGAGTTAAAAAACAAGATATACCACCCATACTATTGAATATGTTGTGACCAGTAACTGTAACTACTTTGATCTCAGCCATACACAAACTTTGTGAAGCCACCTAGGGCATAAAATAGTTCTTCACTTGATATCAGGGCATGTTCAAGCCGCTGTACCTCTTTATAGTCGTCAACGAAGTATGCTGCTCAACATTTCTATCAGTTCTCGAGAAGCATACTTGTGGTGTATAAGCACAGATAGCCGAGCAAAATAGGTGAAATGAAGGACATTAGTAGGTAGTAAGCAGCTACCAATCACACACTATGGGGGGGCCTCTGGTTCTTCAAAAACACAATCTCTGGTTACTGCACAAAAGAGAGTTGTACGGACAATGACCTACTTGAAAAAAACAGATCATACTAACGAAAAACTTGCTATATTGAAATTTTTAAAATTCGAAGATATTAACACTTACTGCTGTGCCCTCTTTGTTTACAAATCTATCAATCATTTGCTTGACAATAATTACTTCCAGTTCCGGAATAATCAGAGGTACAACTTAAGGCACCCAGAGCTACTAAGACCACCCCCTATGCACTCCTCTCAGTCCCAGACCTCCATAAAATATCAAGGTGTGAAGGTATGGAACAACTTACCCCCACCCATCAGAGCAAAGACTACGCTCCCTTCCTATAAATCATCTCTAAAAAATATCTATTGTCGAAGTATTAATATTTCTTGTAACACCTACTATATTTACAGTATCTGCTTTTATTGTACCACCAAATCCGTTTTATCGGAAATTATCATGTAAATAAATAAGTAATTACCATTGCAATACACATAATTGCCAACTAGACATAATCCTGACAGCTCTGTCCTCTTGTTCAACCTTAATACTGTACAACCCATGTTGTACTGCTCCCCCATTATACTTATGTTTTTAAATTCCACTGTAATTTATATGTATATGTGTGTGTTTATGTATGTGTGTGTATATGTGTGTATATATGTATGTATATGTATATGTATGTGTGTGTATATATATATGCATATATATATATATATATATATATATATATATATATATATATATATATATATATATATATATATATATAAATATATATATATATATATATATATATATATATATATATATATATATATATATATATATATATATGTATGTGTGTATGTGTATATATGTGTAGGTATGTGTATATGTATGTATAAAAAAATAAAAAAAAATAAATAAAAAAATTAAAATACTAAATAATAAAATAAATAAATATTGAAGTGATAACCGTGGTAACACTATGAGATGTACTTATTACTACCATGCTATTGTACTATTCCAGATGATACTAAATGTTTCATAATACTTCCTTGAGATAAATGTATAGTATATATCAGGTGCCTCAAAGAGAGCTCAGGTTTTCAACTGGCTCAGCCATGTTAATATTGTTATTATTATCCACTCGGTATTTGTATTTTACTGGCAAAATAAACTGTTACAATTCAATTCAATTCAATTCAAGCAGGGAGGTCCTACTGCCTGGGAAGATATTGGAAGCATAACGAATTGTCTAATGGTAGACCCTGCTGCCATAAGGCACCACGAAAATTGTGACCAAGTCCCAGGTTGCTGATCTGACTTTCTGCCTCATTCACACACAATTGCAGGGTCTCAATTGTCTTTTTCCCAATGACAACACAACATACATATATAGTTTCTCACTTTTGATCTTTTTTTTTAATAACTATTTTTGTATTTATTTATGGTTCTTTATTATCAGGCTTTAGAAAACTGGATATCATCAAGGAATATTGAGGCAGCCATATCAATGATACGTTCAGTCTCCCTACTTGCATCAGTTACCTTGTCAGTAATCCACCTTTCACAGAGAATTTGTATTGGGAGTCATAAAAACTGACGATGCTCGACCATTCGGTAGTGCTTGTAATTGTGATATCGTGACCATAATGTTCCTGAAGTTTTTGTCCATTTTTATTAAAATTTGATGGGTCTTTCCTGAAATCTTCAGCTTGTTGTCCGTTTATTCAGGTCTTGATGTCTGTTTAAGCTATTACTCTTGGATTAATTTAATTGTAGACAAAGATTTAGTCAATCATTGTTAGGCCATGGGTGTGATGACGGCCGAGGCCTCCAATGTACAGTACGATCTTCACACCATCTAAATTTTCTCATCAACTTTAAGATACGATCCTTGGCTACTTAAAACAAAGCTATTCAGTCCAGTACAGTACTGAATATTCTCAAGCTTTGTTTCAGCCCGGGAACGAAATGGGACCTTGCGCGTGTGTTGCGGACGTGATAACCACTACACTACGTACACTGGCACCATTACTAGGTTCTAACTCATGAGAAATTAAATAAAAACTGTTATTTGTACTTATGCTCTTCGTCTCTGATCGGCTCGTTACCCGCTGAAGCTAACTATATGACTACTTACAAATATTGTTTGTTGTGAAACAACAAGAGACTTTTATCTCTATTAATTTATATTTTTTGATGGAATAGTGTAATTACTAATCCTGTTACACGCTTGAAGACACTAGCTGTTGAAGCGCAGTGCAGTATTAGCATTATAACAAGAGTATTGATGTGATGATTTATGGTGGTCCAGCACAGCCACATATACTCAAGGCTCTTTGCATGGTGTAGTTTGCTCCAACTCTTATGTAGGGAGAGAATTAGTGAAGGTATTTTCCACAAACACCTTCATTACTTTCTCTGGCAAACAATTGGAAACACCGAGAAGCGGAGAGAAGGGTGATCATCATCTAAGCTTAAATATACATTATAACAGGTAAATCTATGAAGCAATGAGTAGAACTTTATAAACAGTAATACAAATTGTATTTTAGGTATTCATTTTCTTTATCAGGTAGATCTATCAAGATATGACACTATCTTGATCACCACAACACAATACGTGGTGTGATTTTCAGTGTAGTGTTGAAATTTTGGAAGAAACTACAGTGATCTAATATAAAGGAATATCCCAGGGTAGGGTCGAACCACTAAACATTCGGTTAACAGCCAAATGGGGTAACCAATTAGGCCACGGATATATAAATTACTTGAGAGTCTGAAAATTTAAAGTAGGAAACAGGGTTGACCAAAAACCAGAAACACTCTTCAGTTGTATTAATTAACTGAAGAGTCGTTGGCACGCTTGAGCTGGGGTTGCAATGGGTGGAGTGAGCAGACCATATGTGTGGCAGATTCAGGAAGGGGTGAGGAAAAGTAATTCAACTTTATAAAATACTAGCAGAAACGCCGCCCCCACGGTAGAATGGGCAGCCTAGAAAAGTTAGAGATCAAAGAAAAGTAAGCTACAATGACAGAGAGCATAAGGATAAAATTAGCTATAATATGTGGGATGGGATACAACTTTTCAACCTCTGTGTGGTGAACCTGATAATAAAAGAGAACCTAAGGATCAAAATAGCTGT
This sequence comes from Homarus gammarus, assembly GCA_958450375.1. Lineage (NCBI taxonomy): Eukaryota > Metazoa > Arthropoda > Malacostraca > Decapoda > Nephropidae > Homarus > Homarus gammarus. The sequence continues at coordinate 61,787 of CAUDMG010001565.1, read as the reverse complement.
AAATCATAGGAGGGAATACGACTTTTCTACGTGTGTGCGTCGGGGCTGACCATTAGTTTCTCTCTCTTTCTCTTGTTCTCTCAGGCGTGTCGGGTCGGGTGGGGTTGGGTTTGTCAGATAGGGTTGGTTGGAGTTTTTTTGAGATCCCCACAAGACACTTGCTATCCATGCCAAGTTTGGTCCAGATCGGTAAAGTAGTTTCCGAGATTTTCGTGCGGACACACAGACAAACAGACAGACAGACAGAATTTATTGTTTTATATATATAGATTGCAGCTAAATTTTGAACATAAGTTAAAATAACTGAGTAGTGTCTTCAGCTTGAATTATAAATACTAATTCAAAGCACAACTGAATATGTTCATGAAACCACCCAAATTTATATGTTTATATGTTCCCACATCATGTAGTGATGGCTTTATAAACAGTCAGAACTAAATGAGAAATGGTTTTAAGGTCAGGTGTTCTCAGGGGATATAAACATTCTCCCCGGGTGTCTCAAGAGTGAAGGGTATACTGGGAATAAATATTGAGTTCAACAGCTCCCCACAACACAAGAGTATGACCCGAAGCAAGAATTCTGGCGATGGTGGCGTCGCCAAGCGTCCGGAAAGCAAAAAACACCTAACATGATATTGTGTGATAACACCAGATTGTTCAGTAAAACCAATTTATAAATACTCAGTAGGTTATTGATATAAAACTAATGATATCTAAGGATAATTTCTCAGAGTAACACAGTAATTATTTTGCAGAAAAAAAATATTTGCTTGCTTAACGTAGGCCTTATACACCATCTTTCTATTTCACTAATTTCTTAATGCTCTAGGTGCTAAATTAGAGTAATTAGGTACAAAATTATAGGTAGTATTTTGTTGTTAGTGAGCTGATTTAAATTTTTAGGTAAACATTGCTAGTTTTCTTGTAGTTAGTTTCTAAAATATTTTAGTTAATTACTAACTTAATGTAGTTAGGCTATATTTTGAGTTAAGGTCTAGATCCGCCAATGCAGTTTTTTAGCATAAACAAAGTTGCTTATATTCATGATGAAGTGTATACCTGAATATTATTACTATTATTCCATCATGGAATAATATATCTTAAACTTCAAACTTTATTCACTTAAACCCTAGTCTTAAATTTACAGCAATTCATAAGTAGTTGTGTAGTTTTGAAGCTGTACCATACTTTGAAAAAGGCGTTGTTCAGCAATAAACTAGCGAGCAAAATACAGTAGATGTGAAAAAATGGTGTCACTGCCAACTGTTACCAACTTGAAAATACCGTGATGTTCTTTATATCGCTAATAAAACGGTAGCCTGTTAAAAAATACAATAAAGTGCATTGGTCATATGTCTGTAATATTTTTGTTCATATTAAATAGTGTAAAGATGTAGTAGCTACCATCATCGCTCATACTGAAGAACAGAAGGAGTAAACTCCCTTAAGGGACCGACTATAGCTTTTGTATAGGGATAAAGAGGTGTAAGAACAGAAAATTGTATAAGTGAATATTCGCAGAGGAAGCTTTCGTGTAGAGGGGGATATCTGTTACTGGAAAAGTTAGGTTGGGTAAACTTTGGTTTAGTTAGGTTAGGTCAGTTTTGTTAGGTCTGGATTGGTCGTTTTTTTGCGTTATTTTACCAGACAATTTGCGGTGGGTTGGTAAGGGTTACATGGATTTACCCTATAAATGAATATGAAATCCTGTTAAAACACATCGAAATATACAAGAAAAATATAATTTCGTCCAAAAGGTCGTGGGTGGTCCTAAAACGAATAATGGCCTTATTGCAGCTGCTGTAGAAAAATTAATGAAACAATACAAAAAACCTGATTTTGCCGAATACTTTGTCTTCTTCCCTTTATTCTTTGCCTGCTAATTATTTTGTTTACTTCCCGGCCGCTTGGCTGCGCCACTATAGGTGGTGACCACATTCGCCTATTGAAGTGAACTATGCTCCTACAGTCTCAGAATCCTTGCTATCACCCACCATTCAGGAAATGCATGGCCACAAGAGGTGGAGGTATACTGCTGTATGTCAACGAGCACCTGACAACAGTCACTAATGAGGAACTAAACCAAATTAGATCATCTGGGTATGAATGGTGTGATTTGATTGCTCAAAACAAAAACAAGCTGACAGCAGGTGTGTGCAATAGGGTCCACTCAGACTCGGTGAGGGAAGTATCAGATCTCAAAAGAGTCCTCCGGGCAACATCCAGAGCACAAGCCTTCATCATGGGAGATTTTAATCATGGACCAATAAACTGGGTGAATATTACCACACAAGACTCATTCCTCAAACAACACGTGTCGGAGACCCACGAGAGGAGACAACATTCTTGACGACTGAGGAGGCTATGGTGGACGAGGTACACGTCGGGGAGAAACTAACTCCAACCAGCGACCATTACATACTAAGATAGAATATAATCTTTGATAGTCGTGATTACCAGCTCATGAGAGACAACCTATAGAGAATTAACTGAGGAGGAAGTCGTTTAAGAAGAGTCAGATATACACGAATCAATGAACGACTTTATGAAAATACGTAAATTAAGAGTACAGGAATGTATACCCAGAAAAACAAAGAGAAGAGGGAGTACGACCAGGTGGGTGAATCGCAGATCTAAGAAAGCCTGCAAGAGAAAATACCAGATGTAAAAGAAATACCGGAGCACAGGCCACGTACAGATTATGCAGCGTACAAAAGTGCACTAAATGTGGCCAGTCAGGAAATTAGATCAGTCAAGGATACTGTCGGCCCACAAACGGACGAAAACAACATGGCCCTGAATACTTTGCATCGCTATTCACACAGGAGATGATAGATAACATGTCAGTATGTAAGAGAAGGTACACCTCAGGGGTGAAAAAAACAATTATGATAGATAGCAATTACAGACGATATTCAAAGTCCCTGGAATGAACGGAGCACAGACCAAGGTGATAAAGGAGGCGGCAAACGAGATTTATACCCCACATGTAGGTAGTAGGTATAGTCGTTGGATGTGAGTAAGGCGCATGGACCGGACGGAATACCCCCTCGTGTTCTGAGGGAGTGTGCTGAAGCCCTGGCCCCTGTGCTTGCTCGCCTCTTTCGCCTTTGCCTCAAAGCCCAAACTTTTCCTTCTTCTTGGAAGCATGCTTTGGTTCAGCCCATCTCGAAGAAAGATGACCATTCTAATCCCTCTAACTATCGCCCCATTGCCCTAACTTCATCCCTCTCTAAGATTTTCGAAACTATCTTGAACTCCCATTTTCTCCGTCACCTTGAATGCCTTTCTCTTTTGTCGGATCACCAGTATGGCTTTCGCCAGGCGAGATCTACTGGTGATCTGCTCTCCTATTGCACCCATCTTTGGTTATCCTCTGTTAGGGATTATGGGGAAACTTTTGTCGTGGCTCTCGACATCTCCGAAGCATTTGACAGGGTATGGCACAAGTCTTTGATATCTAAACTTCCCTCTTTTGGTTTCTCTCCCCCACTTTGTTCTCTCATCTCTAGCTTCCTTGAAAACCGATCCATGGCAGTTGTTGTCGAGGGATCGATTTCTCGCTCTTTCTCTACCAATAGTGGCGTCCCACAGGGTTCTGTTCTTTCACCTACTCTCTTTCTTCTTTTTATCAATGATTTACTTCACACTACAACTAATTCTATCTATTCCTACGCTGATGATTCCAATCTTCACTCTTCCTCACATTTTCCCCATCCTCCTAACTCTCAAACTAGATCTGTTTCTTGAACTGATATCATTACTTCCATCAACGCGGATCTGTGCAGCATCTCTGAATGGGGAGATACAAACTTGGTTAAGTGCAATAGTAATAAAACCCAATATTTACCAATTACACTTTGTAAATTAGACGATCTCCCATCAATTACTTTTCAGGACGCTATCATCCTCCCAAATTCTGAAATAAATATGTTAGGCCTCACCATTTCCTCCAATATGTCCTGGAAATCACACATCCTTAGTATAACTAAAGCTGCCTCCCGAAAGTTGGGAATGCTGTACAGATGGCGCAGCTACTTCACTCCTGAGCAGTTGCTCCAAGTGTATAAGGGATTCATTCGTCCTAACTTGTAGTACTGCTCTCATATCTGGGGTGGCTCTTCTTCTGTCCAACTATTAGATAGGGTGGAATCAAAGGCAATCTCTCTTCCATTTCTCCTCGCCGCAATGTTGCTTCACTCTCTCTCTTTTACAGGTACTTTAACGGGCACTGTTCAGTGGATTTGGCATCCTGTGCACCGCCGGTAAGGCCGTTGGTTCGTAACACACGTCTTGCCCGCGGTGCCCATTTTCTCTGTGTATGTCGGTCACATGAGAATAACCCGCTATAGTGCCTCCTTCTTTCCTCACACAGCCAAACTGTGGAATGCTCTGCCTTTCTCTGTATTTCCATGCTCTTACAATCTGTCTCACTTTAAAAAGCTGGTTTTCCGGCATCTTCGTGGTGTAGATTAATACAGTATAACCTTTTTTTTTCTATATTTACAATTTCTTTCCGTTTTTTTTTTTCGCCCCCCCAAGGCTCCGTTGTGGGTCGTTTGACCTGTGCCCGAGAGGGCTAATTCCCGTAAAGAAAAAAAAAAAAAGCTACCAAACAGGGAGGTACTACCGCTTGGGAAGATATTGGAAGCATAATGTATTGTCTAATGGTAGACGCTGCTGCCATTTGGCATCACGAACATTGAGACAACGTCTCATTTACACACAATTGCAGGGTCTCAATTGTTTTTCTTACTATTGACAACACAACTTAAATATAATGTTTCACTATTGATTTTTTTTTCATTTTTATATATATTTTTTTCTTTATTATTATTATTATTATCATTATTATTATTATTATTATTATTATTATCATCATCATCATCATCATCATCATCATCATCATCATCATCATCATCATCATTATTATTATTATTATTATTATTATTATTATTATTATTATTATTATTATTATTACATTTTCGCCCTCCAGGCCCCGATGTGGGTCAGTGACCTGTGCCTAGGGACTAAAAATTAGCCAACGTCAGCCCAGTACACAAGATGGGTAACAAAGAGCAGCACAAAACTACAGGGCGATCAGTCTAACACACATACTGCATATATGAACTCGTTGAGAACATTTTGATGGACGCCATCATCCAAAACCTGACCGAACATAGTCTTATAAACGCGTTACAACACGGTTTGATGGAAAGAAAATCCTTCCTGACATTCTTACTTACCTTCCTTGTAACGGAAAAAGAGTATGTGGACCAAGGCTCACCAGTGGATGTGTTCATGGATTTCTCCAAGGTGTTTGACAAAGTCCCACATGGGCGACTCGCCTCTAAGATTCAGGAACATGGCATCACTAGCAAGATTTAGACATGAGTTAACATCTGGCTCGAAGACAGGTAACGAAGAGTGGTAATAAACGGAGCACACTCTGAATAGCAAATGATTTTCAGTGGAGTACCACAAGGCACTATCATTGTACCTACCCTGCTTGTGATCTACGTAAACGACATAGATTAATATATATCGAACCTACATTGTCAAGTTTGTGGACGAAACGAAGGTATTTGGGAAGCTAGCAGGTCAGGACGATGTTGTAACAATGTAGAAAGTCCTGAATGAGCTGTTCAAATAGTCTCGAGACAGACAAATAATACTTTCCTTTATACTGTCGATAAAGAGAAAGATCTTGGCGTTATAATAGATCATTCACTGAAGTCAGCACAACAAGTGGAGGCAGCAGTGAAGAAAACAAATTGATATTTGGGAATTATATAGTATACAGTACCTTCGAATACAAAGACAGAAAAATGTTCCCTCAACTAAACAGTGATGGAAACCCTACCTTCAGAAAGATCTAACATATCTAGAATGGGTGCAACTAAGATGATTCCGGAACTATGTAATATCGATTATCCAAGTAGACTCAGGCCCATAGGACTAACAACCCTTCAAACAATACACAATACGGCAAATATCAATGAATCATTCAAATCTTGAAAGAAAAGGAAAACGTGAACCCGGGACATTTCTTTGTGGTGTCACGTACCACCAACACGAGAGGACATAAATATAAGCTAGCCAAGTTATCAAGAACAGTACTGGGCTTCAAAATAGCTCTTGACAAAATCATCAAGAACAATGGAGGGATCCTACACCGGCCACTGACCTCCTTCCCTCAGCATGGCCACCTCTAGTGGCCCCCACAAAATCCTTCAGTCATCAGAAAACTAATATTTCTAACCCTCTCTATTAATAAATCTATCGGTCTCTCTATCTCTCTCACTATCACTATCTCTATTTCTTTGTCTCTCTCCACTCTTACACTGTAAAAACCGCATTAATGACGCTGGAATTATGAACATTAGCTCACTCTATTTTGCAAGCTCATAGCTGTAATGTCAAAACAACAGTTACGAGACCAGTACTAAGATTGATGACCAGATTCCCACAGTACCAGCTAAGGGTTATGGCTAAATACGCCCACCAGTGACGCCCTGTGATACCATGTAAAAGGCGAGAACTCTTGCTAGCGCCTTATGAATGCTAAGACCTCTCGCTGGCACCCCATGTGAGCCGGGAACTCCCACCAAGACCTTGTAGAGCCAATAGATAGTGGGAGCGGTCAAAGGACAGGTAAATATTGACCTTCACGCCTAAGTGTGATGTTCCATAACACCATGAGACAGTGAGTGATGTACTGAGTCACCAGATAAAATGACCGACCCAATGAGTACAATGAGTCACTCTCTTAATGTATGTTTAGCCCCTGAATACAGTGACTTCACTTCTGAAGTACATTGACTTAACTTCTTGAGTACAATGGCAGCTATCAAACAGGGAGGTACTACAGCTTAGGAAGGTAATGGAAGCATAATGTGTTGTCTAATGGTAGACCCTGCTGCCATATGGCATCACGAAAATTGTGGCCAAATCCCAGGTTGCTGATTTGTCTTTCTGCCTCATTTACACACAATTGCAGGTCTCAATTGTTTTTCTTACTTGACAACACAACAGACGTATATTGTTTCTCACTATTTTTCTTATTTCTGTATAGTTCTTTATTATTACTGTATCTTATATATATATATATATATATATATATATATATATATATATATATATATATATATATATATATATATATATATATATATATATATATATATATATATATATATATATATGCAAGTAAATCACTGTAGGTGCGCGTGATCTAGGTATATGCTGATAACCACCAGGAAAGAAGAAAACACGAAGTTCCCAAGCGCTTTCGTGGAACGTCAATGTGGCATTTAAAAACTCATGCACTGTTAAACAAATGTTAATCAAGAACTCCCCCAACAACACAATTGGCTGCATTTATAAAGTTCCTTGCAAGGAATGTAATATGTTTTACTTAGGCCAGACAGGTAAAGATCTTGTAACTAGAATTAAACAACACAAATACAGTGTTAGGACAGGCCAGGAATCCAATGCTCTGTTTGTTCATTTGAGGGATAACAAGCATTGCATTGACTGGGATAATGCCTCCTCAATATTACCATGTAATTCAATTGATAGTAGGAACATCATAGAATCTAGTCTTATTAAACATACCGAAGCATTCAACATGAATTTGAGTAACGGCATGTACAAGCTGGACAACTTTGTAATTAAGAAGATTTGTGATCAGGTGAGAGGGCGGGTCACTGTCCCATCTGACCCAACCACCAACCGTTGTGTGCCATTTAAAGATTAGTAGGGTCATTACCTAATTACCTGACCATTGTGGACCTGGTCTCACCTTCCTCTGTATATATTCATCTTGTTTTGCATTACTATCTCTAGTCTGTACTCACCCCTGAAGATGTGAATTACACGAAAGCGCTTGGGAACTTCGTGTTTTCTTCTTTCCTGGTGGTTATCAGCATGTATATATATATATATATATATATATATATATATATATATATATATATATATATATATATATATATATATATATATATACAGTATATATATATATATAATATATATATATATATATATATATATATTGTATATCAATATTATTATATTTTATTAATGGTAATACTAAAGGAACATATTTCTATAACTTTGAGTCACTGATATATTTTGGCGCCGAATAAATATAATACTACGAAATGAGGTGATATACTGTATATCTAGACCATTACTATGAACATATTATATTTATTATCAACGAAGGTTCGTAGTTGTTACGGAGAGAGAGAGCCTAGTAACTCCACTCACACTACAACCAACGATTCTCTTTATCAATAAAATGTCGTCCTCACATGCAAGAATTATCGTATAATCAACAACAGGTGTACGTCAAGGTGCAGTTCATCATCTGTATACAGCTGTGGTAATGTCAGAAGTCTGGGGCTTCGGGGAAGGTGTTGTGTTATCCATTCTAAGAAGAGAGGATAAATATATCTGCCCTCTGTAACGCATTGAGCAGGACAGGAATTAAATATAAGTCTTTATTTTAAACTTTATTTATCTGTCTGTCTGTCTGTCTGTCTGCCTTTCATCACCGCCAGTGCAGCAAGCAGAAATATCATAACAAGAGTGCCGATATGTCGTGAATATATATAAAAACACATATTCTGACAACACTATATGTCTCCAGGACCCAGAAATTCATATGTATTGAGCTCGACTCTTGCGATGTCACTAGGAAGAGGAGGAGGAGGAGGAGGGTGAGCTGGAAGAACGGAGGAGGAAGAGTGAAATAGGATGAAGAAAAGAAAGAAGATGGGGGGAATGACAGCCAAACCTCCCATCCCACCCCCCATCCCCATCCCCTCTATCCTTCCTCTCCTTCCCTACCTGTCCCTCGTCCTCTTCCCACCAAATCCCAATCCTATTCCTCCTTCCCATTCCTCCTTCCCATCCTTCTTCCCCATCCCATCCCTTTCCATCCATCCTTCCTATCCTTCCTCCACCCCCCATCCCCATCCCCTCTATCCTTCCTCTCCTTCCCTACCTGTCCCTCGTCCTCTTCCCACCAAATCCCAATCCCATTCCTCCTTCCCATTCCTCCTTCCCATCCTTCTTCCCCATACCATCCCTTTCCATCCCTCCTTCCTATCCTTCCTCCACACCTCATCCTATCCCTTTCCTTCCCTCCCCTTCCCATCCCTCCATGCCACCCCTCCCTACTCCATCCCATCCCTCCCTACTCCATCCCACCCCTCCCTACTCCATCCCATCCCTCCCTACTCCATCCCACCCCTCCCTACTCCATCCCATCCCTCCCTACTCCATCCCACCCCTCCCTACTCCCTCCCACCCCTCCCTACTCCCTGTCACCCTTCCCTACTCCATCCCATGCGTCCCTACTCCATCCCATCCCTCCCTACTCCATCCCATCCCTCCCTACTCCATCCCACCCCTCCCTACTCCATCCCGCCCCTCCCCACTCCATCCCATCCCTCCATACTCCCTCCCACCCCTCCCTACTCCCTGTCACCCCTCCCTACTCCATCCCATGCGTCCCTACTCCATCCCATCCCTCCCTACTCCCTCCCATCCCTCCCTACTCCATCCCACCCCTCCCTACTCCATCCCATCCCTCCCTACTCCCTCCCATCCCTCCCTACTCCCTCCCACCCCTCCCTACTCCCTGTCACCCCTCCCTACTCCATCCCATGCGTCCCTACTCCATCCCATCCCTCCCTACTCCCTGTCACCCCTCCCTACTCCATCCCACCCCTCCCTACGCCATCCCGCCCCTCCCTACTCCATCCCATCCCTCCATACTCCCTCCCACCCCTCCCTACTCCCTGTCACCCCTCCCTACTCCATCCCATGCGTCCCTACTCCATCCCATCCCTCCCTACTCCCTCCCATCCCTCCCTACTCCCTCCCACCCCTCCCTACTCCATCCCATCCCTCTCATCACTATAGGTACAAGGTCCCATCTATCAGATCATCAGAGACAGGCGACTACATTATGGTATTATACTTTTATTTTCCATACATGCGGAATGGTTTTGTAAGACCCATTAGTAATATTAGCACCTTAGTCCTAATGGATCAATCGTCCTAATAGGCCCTAATTACCACGTCGGCTTAGACATATTATAATTACCATTTAAATGATGAAGAAAATTATATTAATGAATTGGCAACTCAACTACAACCACAGCAACCGCAAAATTATCACTTCAAATTTTCTTCATATTTAAACAAATATACGAACATTTGGAAACTTCTCAGGATCTTAAATAACAATAAATAATTATTATTATACAGCTTATTATTATAAAAATCTACTTTTGGTTTGTTTAATAATTATCCTGTAGCAGAGCGGATAATGGAAATATCGTGCAAATGGTGATACAAGCGTGAAATTTGGCATGATTATACCCTAGGCTTTACTTGTCAAATCTGCCTGATTGGCCATTTGGAAATCCAAGATGGCGGCTATTTTTCATGATGGCTGCCAAATTGATCTTCGAAAGATGATTTTTTTTATAGAAATTGATGTAGTTGGTCAATCTAAATGATCTTAGTGTCGATATGCATGTTTTTTAGCATGCTCAGGTGATTTTTTTTCTATTTCTGATACTCCCAGATATATAGTTGTCTTATTTATGACTGGTTTTATGTTTTTTCCAACTAGGTGAGGGTAGCATGCAGAGGGTCTCTGCATATGAGGGAGTGATTGTCGGGCACTACCAGGGCACACTGGTGACATCACTGCTGTGCAACCCAGCATGGGGTTCAGTGTCAGCTAAGAAAAAGCATGCCATACTGCAACAGCTTAGTGTCCCAAATGCTACTTAACCAATCCCAAATCAGTTAAGCAGCCGCACCTGAATTGACAGGATGTGCCAGCGCGGGAGAGCCGAGCCAAGGATAACGGGGTTTTAGTTATCTGGATGGTGTCCAGATCGCACGGGACTAATGACACTTGATGAACGATCGCACTAGGTGTAGGGTAAAAGGCATGAACCTAGTTGTATTCCATACAAGAAAGCGCTCATCAGGGTGGTAAAAGGATAAACTCTCGGCCAATCAGGCAGACTTAACTAGTAACCATTAGAGAATTACCATGCCAAATTTGGTGTTTGCATTACCATTTGCAAGATTCTCTTGAAAAATGACATTTAGCTGCCCCACTATGACAGTAAAACAACCGAAAACAGATCCACCAATCACAATCGCCTTTACATACAGGGTGGGGTCAGTGCTTCTTTGGTTGACTGTACAGTCCCGTTCACTCGTGAGTTTGCATGGGCTCATCAGGGTTTGTGCTGTGTGACAGCCCTGTGTTTGTTTACATTCGAATGAAAGGAACTCGCAATAGTAAACATGCTATGGAATCAAATAAAAAAAATAAAATTGATACAAATATCTCATATAATGATCTGTGGAATATTTATATGACGAGTCCTCATTAACGCGCTAGTGAAGGGGACTGTGCGTACACACACAGATGTTATATGCAGTGAAAGACAAAAGTCGTGTCGTGAAATTTGGTGAAAACATATGCCGAAGGGCTAAACTTTTGGTGCACTCTGCCTTGTGGTAGGGGGCTCTCATAATGTTTCACGAGTTATATTTAATCTTCGGATAAAACCGCGATACGACTTTTGTCTTTGATTGTACACTCGCTCAATAAAGGATCGGCCCCCCGGGGCCTGATGTATTTGAAATGAACACAATAACATGTGTACAGCAGTCTCGTTTCGGTTGGTATTTCTAATTGTGAGTTGCACCTTCCGTTCTTTCTTCTTGCCCCTGATAATCACCGTAATATCTGCAGTACACCACCTATTATCTACACAATGTAATGAAATAGGATGAATTGTGATACCATATGCAAATCCAATAACGTCATGAGTAACCCCGCTGATTTATGCACCTGATACGGTACTATTGAACCCCAGGGGATGGGTTGCCAAATAGGAATATAACGTTACTACGTTTTCATGAACCGAGGTTACAATTGAATCGCGTCGAACGAAATATGAAATACTACGATCCGATATTACATTCATTTGCAAATATAGTAATTGCAGATTTATTATGATGCCATATCCAATTATAATGACATTCTGATTTACTGCATTTCGATATTATTTCTACCTCACTCGATGAGGTAACAATTATGAATATAACGTATGATCTCATGATTCGTGCTGGCGACGGAACATTATCTGATACACACTACGACACGATGTCTGTCGGTGCAAGCTGTGTTTTTCCAATGAGTCTCGGATACTAGTGTTGGTCAAGGATTTCCAGCAGAAAATACCGAGTATTTGACTGCCGTTGATATATTTTCACTCCATCAATATCATTATATTATTCTACTTAAGATGAAGCACGGTGATCCACCATAATTACAACAAATACCACAAATAATAACTGGCAACCTCACAGATACTAGGAAGGCAGGCCCACCAGGCAGATACATTTTTGGGACAATTTATTACAACAAATGTATATCTGCATCATTTTCAATGTTATTTACACGTGTGTGTGTGTGTGTGTGTGTGTGTGTGTGTGCGGGATGGAGGGGGGGGGGGGTGAAATGCGTCTAGTGTGGCAGCGTTATGTCAGTGTTAATGTGCAAGCACTGCTTGCTCCCTCTCGCTTTCAGCTGCCGCCGCTGGCTAGCCCTCGTGGCAAACAGGGAAGCAACTTGCATAAAACGTCCCCTGCCAGTACACAACCTCCTCACCATCAAGAATCCTGCTGTGCCTCCTCGTGGCAACACACGGCAACTGGGTACAGATTAACCTTGGTAGGTATAAGGCTACGGGAGTAATCACCGAACGAAAATTCTGTGGTGAAGCCCTGCATCAGGCAGACACTCTTACAGAGCTCCAACAAGACCCCAACGGCGGTATAAGCGGAAGAGGTGACCACCACGGGAACCCAACGACTACACCAGCGGACGAAGGCAATGCCTGATGGACGGGTTACTAAGGTGAAACCCATTAAACTGGCCTAACGATAGTCCATTGAACTCTCCCTCTCCCCAGTCGTTGCAACACTTGCACCACTGGATCAGGAAAAGGGAAAGCTAAGATGTGTAGTTGCAGCCTGTGCTCCTGCCTCACCACATAAATCAACTCACGCGCAGCTATCATTCAGCTCATCATACCTCTCACCAACGTCAAAACCCCTATACCCCCAAAAGTCCTACGGCGACAGACGAGTGGCGACGGGGACAAGTAGAGATGACTGCCTTGAGTCTTTAGTCACAACTCTACACATGGGCGGCACAGATAAGGTGGTCGTTTATGCACTGGGATCTAGGCAGTAGTGCAATGCAGTCCTGTCTGTGAGACAGAGCAGCCCTTTTGAGGAGCCACTCTGCTCACTCCTCATAGGAAGGGGGCTAGAAAAGGTGCCCTAAGCAAAGCCTGCCTAAAAAATCAACCTGACTGGGCAACCTCACCCAGTAAGGTTATCCTTATGCGGTCAAAAACACAATCAAAATCACAGATCCCCCCCCAAAAAAAAATATACAACCTATTATGGTTGATGCATGGAATGTCAGGACCCTTCTGGATACTTGAATTGAAACAATTTGAATTGAAACAAATGAGCGTCCTGAAAGAAGAACCGCCCTTGTGGCGAAAGAGTTGCCTAGGTATAACATCGACATAGCAGTCATTAGGGGATCCCGGGTCCCAGATGAGGGTCAACTCACAGAGCAGAGGTCTGGCTATACCTTCTTCTGGAAGGGTAAGCCTGGTGCAGAGAGACACTGCATTTATGGAGATGGCTTTGCCATCCGCCATCGCATCCTACACAGGCTAGCTGAAATGCCTGTTGGGATCAACGAGCGCCTCATGACGGTTCGAGTCCCGCTGAATTACTCACGTCGTGTCTTTTTCATCAGTGTATATGCCCCAAGACTAGATGCAGAGGATGACATCAAAGAGGCCTTTTACACCGACCTCGACAAAGTGCTAACCTCTATCCCCAGAAAAGACAATGTTGTGCTCCTTGGTGACTTCAATTCCAGAGTTGGCAGAGATGCTGACATTTGGCAGGGAACCATAGGGAGAAACGGACTAGGCAAGTGTAATCCCAACGGCCTACTCCTCCTCAGCAAGTGTGCTGCACACAAACTTACTATCACCAATATCTTGTTTAGGCAGGCCGACAAGTTCAAGGGTTCGTGGCAACACTCACGATCAAAATACTGGCATCTCATTGACTACATCATTGTCAGAGATAGAGATCGCCGAGATGTCCTCATCACCTGTGCCATGCATTTTAACAGTAAGCATCTGGAGGATCCAGCGGTAGCACATGCTTTCAGAGAGCAGCTCGAACATGGACTGATAACAACACAACAGCAACCTAGGCAAATCCCAGTGAAGAATGGGATATTCTCGACACTGTCATGACAAAAACCTGCAGAGATACCCTCAGCCAGATCGAAAGAATACACCAGGACAGGATTGATGAAAATGACCCGGCACTCACTGTACTCATCGATGATAGACGTGCTGCTTTTGTTGACTGGCAGAACAATCCTGAGTCTCGGACCAAAACTGATGCCTTCTGCAAGAAGAAACGGCGGCCCAGTGGGAACTTGGCAATCTAAAGAACGACGGTTTTAAATATAAACATTTGAAACACAAAATTTGCAGATCAGCACAAGATGCGGCATATTTTCAATTCCACTAAAACATTTTACGGGTCAATCCGACTTTAACTCCATAACTAAAGATAATAAAGGTCTTCTTCAGCGCCGGAAAGAGCACTACCATCCACTGCTCAACCAAAACACCCATGTGGATGTCCTGACTACTCAGTGGGTCTCTCAGCATCCAGAGCTGACCAACCACAGCTATCCTCATCCCTGGATGAGGTAGCTACTGCCATCAAGCAGATGAAAACTAACAAAGCCTCAGGGCCTGATGGAATCCCGGCCGAGATATATAAAGCAGGAGGACCATTGCTTACTAGCCATCTCCACTCTTTCCTGTAGAATATATGGGAAAAGTAGGATGTCTTTCTTATAAGAACAAGGGAGAACGGTCAGACTGTGGCAACTACCGCGGGATCTCGCTGCTGTCCGAAGATAGTAAGATTATCGCCCGAGTCATTAATAAACAGACTTCTTCCTAAGGCGGAAAACTTCCTCCCAGAATCACAATGTGACCTTAGACCATCATATGGCCGCACTGACATGATCTTTGCTGCCCGCCAGATAGAGGAAAAGTGCAGAAAAAACAGCGTCATGACCTGTACATGGCTTTCATTGACCTAACCAAGGCCTTCGATTCGGTCAACAGGGAAGCCCTCTGGTGGACCCTCAGCCATTTTGGCTGCCCACCAAAATCTATCCCCATTGTGAGGCAACTCTACGATGGTATGAACGGCAGTGTCCTGCACAATGGCACCTAGTCTGAGGGTGTGTACTGGCACCAACTATCTTTTCCATTTTCTTGGCTGCTTTCCTTACACCTGCCAGTGCCAATTTAGCCGGATCAAGTACCGGATGAAGGGTCTTTTCAACATAAGACGACTCCAGGCAAGATCAATTTGTTGGCTGCTTCCGTTACTGAACTTCATTATGGAGACGACCTCTCCCTTGTTGCTCACACTGAACACGATTTACAGGAGATCCTAAACACCTATGTAGATGCATACGCAAACTTCAGCCTTGAGGTGATGTACGTAAGAGTCAGATTCTCTTTCAACCTGCCCCTGGTTCAGCCACACATCCCCCATCCATCCGGCTTATCGGTACTACCCTCTCTAATGTTACCCACTTTCGGTATCTTGGCTCCCACCTGTCCACCACCGCGGACACCGATGAAGAGATTCAAAATCAGATCAGATGTGCATCTCAAGCCATTTGCAAACTCCGAAACCGTGTCTTCAGTTGTAGGGAGCTGAAATTAATTATAAAGTTACACATATATCGAGCAGTGGTCCTCCACCACCCTGCTATATGGCAGCGAGACATGGGTCACATACAGGCATTTGAAAACTTTCACCAACGTAGTCTCCGTTACATCCTCCGTGTTCACTGGGAAGACAAGAGAACAAATGCCAATATTCTTGCTGACACCAACTGTAGGAGCATCTAGGCTACCATTATCCATGAACAACTATGCTGGACTCTCCATGTTACCGGCATGGACGACAGTAGACTGCCAAAGCAGCTACTTTACAGTCATCTAACGAATAGTAAACGTAACGTCAGAAAGCAAACGAAAAGTTTAAGGATAGTCTTAAGACAAACCTGAAAAAGTGCCAAATCGACCCCCTCACCTGGGAGTCGATTACTCCACATTTTAATGATTGGAGGAGCACCACATTAGAAGGTGTTAATACTTTCGAGTTAGCCCGAATGTAATCCGAGGCAGACAAGCACCAACGCCGGAAAGACGCTGCCTCCGCCACTCCCACACTAGATGTACCCTTCCACATGTGCAACTCATGTGAACGACTCTGCCGGTCCCGTATCGGCCTCTTTAATCACCTCAAAACACACCAATGAAGGTGACATCCCTAATAACTCATATTATTGCATCATAGCTAGATGATCGTCATACTCGATTCCGAGTGTGTGTGTGTGTGTGTGGACTTTAGGCTGTAATGTATTTTGAGAAGAAAGGGAACGAAGCGTATATCATTTTTTACCCATTGAGGACGAAGGTTTGCCATTTTTAGGATTATATCTTAAACCACCGTCCTAAACAATATCTAACTTAACCTAATCTAACCTAATCTAACCCCCCCTAACCCAATATAACAACCAAACCTTAATTAAACTATTTTTACAAGTGGGTGTCGAGTTCGTATCAGGGCCGTGGTTGGTAGACAAGCAGCCAGTCCTGCACTTGACCACGATGGGATTAAAAAGCTACTCCAGCTTAATTACCAACTTACCGCTGTGGGCCTTTGAGTGTTGTCAATATATCAAAACGTGTAGTATACATAAGTAAATCCATGTAAATAATTTACACCTCTGAATGTCAATTGGGTAACAACTGGCTGCCTGAGTGTCAATTGTGGTGGCCCTGGTTCGAATCCGCCTTTCAGAAGTGAAAATTATTTAAATTTATTTACTTACGTGTTTTACACGTTTTGACCTACATACGTAACCTAACCTAACCACCCAGGGCCTTGTCATACTTCTTTCTAAAAACATAAGACCAAGTATCTCTACAAATATTCACAGGCTCTTCGCTACAGGTCATAAGGGAAGAGCAGTAGCGGTCACCACACTCATTTGTTAGGTTGGGAGGTAAACAACATGCTCCCTCACCACAAATTTCATCGACGTATTTAGAGGTGTTGTGTTAACATATTCAGGTGCTTCAATGATAGGGTTTTTGAAGAAGTCATGTTAAAGGTTAAGAGATTGTGTGTGTTTCTCATTACTACACTACACTCAGGTCTCTATAATTGTACACGACCGTTTGTTCTTCCTAATAAACTTACTTACTTCACCACTACTATAGGCCAAATCAATACAGAGCTGACGGTGGTAAAGCGGCTTCTTGCTCGTCTGCCGCAGGTTCGATCGCGGGTTCGATACGAGAAGGGCGTTTTCAAATGTAACACTGCCGAACATGATAGGATATCTCTGCATGATCCAGTGTCCTCCTGTGGCAAGGTTTTGACAGCGTCTTGAGTTTTCCCTAATCGATTTAATTTGTATCATATTTTTATACCAAAATTATACCTGAACTGTCTCTGTACTGTACATGTTGAATTAATGTAAATTCAAATGATAAATGTGCTCTACCTACCTACCTAACCAACCTAAATACTTACCTACTTGCCTGCCTACCTACAGGCCTATCTATCTATCTATCTATCTATCTATCTATCTATTCATTTATCTATCTATCTATCTATCTATCTAATTTGAGATATGTAAGAAAAATGAAAGACCTTCCCCTTAAAAAAGACACATTTCGTTTTCTTCAAGATAAAACAAAGTAAGACTGAAAGAAAATGAATAATAGGCATAACTAAGGTATTATATAATGAACTTGAACAGGCACATTACTTTACTTTTATCCTCTTCGCCAGTGATCGGCTCGTTAGCCACTTGGATGGTCGTTCACGTCTCTTGACGCACTGTTGGCAAGTAATAGGCACGCACTCATGCACTGGCTCCTGAATGTATCTGAACCTGCTCCAGTGTTGGTCACATCGGGTCTTGAAAGAGCTTGTAGTGGATTTCTCCCCTACAAACGCTGTTTGTCGCTGAGTAGCCGATCCCGCGAATTCCCCAGTGTATGCCTCGTGGTCTGGATCAAGCAGCGCCGCCTTACATGACGGAGGTCAACTACTAAGCCACACCTACCTCCGCTATTTAAGACCCGACCTCGTGGTGACCTACCTCTTAGCAATCAATGTAGAAATACACAACAAAGCTGCAAATATTTGGAAAAAAAGTGACTGAACTTAACACAGAAACATATCAAAATTGGATAAATAATATAGACAACGAAGAATTCCAAGAACACAGTTGGTTTAAATCAGCCAGGAAGAAAGTAACTGAACGATCTCCTGCCCCAATATACAAATAAAACATTAATAGAGAGAATAAAAGATGAGAGTGACCTACCAGCTCCACTAAGAACCTGGCAGGCCTCTCCATGCAGTGTACCTTTAGACTAACATAACTAACATTTAACATTTAACTTACATCTTAGCAAAAAAAAAAAAAAAAAAAAATGTGACTACCTTCCTAGCTACACAAGGACCTGGGCGGGCTCACTAACTCCATCGGAAAAAAAAAATAATTATAATAATAATAATGTGATTACCCTCCCAGCTACATCAGCCAGGAAGAAGTAATTGAACCACCTCCTGCCCCAGTATACACATATACACTGTTACGAACCCCTCCACCGATTGTCTTCATCTACCTACCCAGCACCACGAGCAACGCCATCTAGGGACGAAACACGAGTATGGCTCGTCTTAGTTACCACTCCCGGGTTTCCCTTCTCCATATCCTGGTTGTTGCGTCACTTCCGCCTCAGTCTACTTTGTCAGCTCCAATTCGAGGAGAGGACACACTTCACTCTGGGAAGCGACCACAGGATCACCTATCCTGGAAACCTACGGCACAGTGACTATTTACCGTCTTCTACCATACTCAGCCTTGCCCGTCAGCCATCTCAGCTCCTCACTTAAGTATTTGTAATCTTGTATTGCCTCTCCCCACTCCACATTGCTTCACTATTGTTCTATGTTTTATTACTATGTATATACTGTTCGTGTTTAGGTTAAGTTTGGTTAAGGGTAGTTTATAAGCTGAATATTTTGTTAAGGAATTTATGGTACTTTATTATATACAACGAAAACTCGCATCCTTTGTCTACCCTTTTTTTAGTCCGATTGTCTTTGTTTTTTTTTGTTGTTACCCGTTGGGATCTGGGTAGACGTATAACTATATTCTAAATCCCCAACTCGTAACAAATGGCGACCGTGACAGGACACGACCTTAAGTACCATATTCCTTCCTCCCTTGTTACTCAGTGTTAATTACCCCTCCCAGTCACTTCTGTTTACAATTGCTTTACGGTGGTTTAAAGTTTCCTTCATATGTGTGTGCATATATTGGTATTACCGTATAGTAAGAGTGACAGACGTAGGATATTAGGTTCCAAGTGTCATAAGGCTTACCTGTTATTACACGTGGCAGTCGTGTGGTAAGTCTTATCGAGTGTAGGGAAGAATCCGGATCTGTTTAATGCCGTACCCTCACTCCAGAGTAGGCTGTTCCATAGTTACTAGTTTAGAGTGAAGTGATATCTTGGGACGCCCCTCTCTACCAGGACCCCATAATTATAAAGCCTCCATTATTGTTCTTCTCATTATCTCATTCAGGGCTGTTAATCCGGATCTTTATATTAATGCCGTAATACGCCCTACCTCTTTCAAGTATATCAGGGTTGTTAATCCGGATCTTTATATTAATGCCGTAATACCCCTACCTCTTTCAAGTATATCAGGGTTGTTAATCCGGATCTTTATATTAATGCCGTATACGCCCTACCTCTTTAAAGTCTCTTGTCCTTATCTAAGGATCTTTTCGGAAGAACAATAATCATAAGTGTAATTTCCCTAGGTATAACTTGGTTAGTTTCCGGGACTTTCTGGTTATCCACTGCCGTGATATTTTCTAGGGTTATCCACTTATCTTAGCTTTTGACCATTAGTTAATTTATCCTATTTTTATTAACAATGGCCACCTCAGGTTTTGATCTCCAGGATTTTATTGAAAATCCTTCCGTAGCTAAATTACGTGTTAATATCCTGAAGAAAGAATGGAAAGAAATAGCCAACTATTACAATATCCCATTTTCACAGCAACTGACTAAGGAAATGTTAAAAAATCATGTGATTGAAGAGTTGGTTCAACAAGAAGTTTTAAAAGAATCCGCTGTTGACAGATTAACGCCCATGTCCAAGAAACTTCAACCACTATCCACCACCCCTCCTCACCCAGAAGTTGCCTCAGGTCTGGCTAGCCCTCAAGAAGAAACACAACGAATAGACCCCTTAGAACTAGAACGAGCTAGGTTCGAGTTCCAAATCAAAATGAAAGAACTCGAGTTGGAACAGGCCAAGTTGGAGCAGGAGGCCAAGTTGGACCCTGAAGAAAGGAGGGAACAGGCCAAGTTGGAACAGGCCAAGTTGGAGGCCAAGTTGGACCATGAAGAAAGGATGGAACAGGCCAAGTTGGTGCAGGCGGTTAAACTGAAAGAACTACAGGTGAGAGAGACAGAAGTCACTTTAACATCGGAGTTTAAATCAAAAGAAGTGGCATTAAGAGAGAAACTCGCTGCTTTTAACCCTGCTACTGCTTCTTCCCTTGTTCCCGGGTTTGATGAATCCGATATGGACGGGTCATTTAGGACTTTTGAGAAAATAGCCGCGAAGAATGAGTGGCCAAAGGACCAGTGGGTGTCAGTGTTAGTTCCTAAATTATATGGTAAGGCTCGTAGAGTTTATAACTGTTTAGACCAGACTGATGACTATGATAACGTAAAAAAGAATATCCTCACCTCTTATGCTATCACGCCAGACGGATACCGGCAGAAGTTTCGAAAACTAACCAAACCATTTTCACACACCTTTGTTGAGTTTGCTCAAGAAAAGCTTAGGTTTTTTAAGAAGTGGTTAGAGGCTACAGAGACCTCCACATTTCAGGATTTGTTAAATTTGGTAGTCCTGGAGGAGTGGAAAAGCAAGATACCATTTCACATCTTGAAGCATGTGGAGGAGCGTGGAGAGGTTAATTTAGGGCGTGCTGCTGAGCTGGCTGATGCGTATGCTTTGTTGGTGGAGTCACTGGGCAGTAGAGAACGTGGTACTTCCCGACATGTTAGGTCCTCCTCTGATGATAACCTTGGGAACGTGAGTGGTAGGTCGAAAGGTCCCACACCCACTCCCCCCGATGCAACCAAGCTTACTTGTTCTTACTGTAAAATCCCAGGCCATACGATCCAGACTTGTAAACACCCAAAGTGTCGAATTGCTAAAAGTAGTTCCCTGGATCCCAAATCCAAACCAATAGCAAATGCCAATGTGGCAAGGCCCCATCAGGATCTCTTCTCTTCATTCACCTATGAGGGAAAAATTTCAATCATAGAGGGGTCTCGTTCTTTCCCTATTCGTATACTACGTGATACGGGCGCAGCACAATCTATCCTCCTGTTTAACGTCATTCCTGATATATCTACCGCATTTACAAATGAGTGTTCTAATTTCAGATCTCTCGTCCCATTCTTCCTATCCTTTAGCTAAAGTGCACCTCCAATGTCCCTTGATTACTGGGGAAGTGCAAATAGCCATAAGGAAAGACCCAATGCCTGTGTGTGGCATTCATTTATTATTGGGTAATGACTTGGTAGGAGATCTAGTGGTTCCTAACATAAAGACAGTCGACTCTCCCTCACCTGTCAACTCCACCACTGACCTTAAAGAAACTATTCCTCATCTTTTCCCATCTTGTGCTGTCACCCGGTCGCAGAGTGTGCGAAATGGGCCCTCTTCACCTGAAACCACCTCCAATATCTTACTACCCACAGAAAATGTGTACAATAAGACCATTAGTAAGGAGGAGCTCGTTTCAGCCCAACAATCTGATCCTTCTGTGTTCAAACAGGTGATGAAAGACCTCAGTGTGGACCATTGTACATCTTCGGCTTACCACCCACCGTCCCAAGGTTGCTTGGAACGGTTCCATCAAAACTGTCAAGTCAATGCTAATAAACTATCTCCTCTCAACTATATAGTCCATACTCCTGATCGCAGAAAAGATTCACAACTTGTTCACATTAATCTCATGAAACTTTACCATTCCAGGCAGTCAGAGGAAGACATCCCAGAGGCTGTAAGCCAACCTGTATTGCATACGGTTTTGTCAGGGCCGGAGACAGATGACGTGGACCTATTGGAGAATTTAGACTTCCCTCTACCTAAAGAGAACCCTGCTAACAGTCACATACTCAACAATTTGGATGAGTATTTTTCTGTTCTGAATCCATCTCAAGCAAAAGATCTCA
Source organism: Homarus gammarus (assembly GCA_958450375.1). Taxonomy (NCBI): domain Eukaryota; kingdom Metazoa; phylum Arthropoda; class Malacostraca; order Decapoda; family Nephropidae; genus Homarus; species Homarus gammarus. The sequence goes on along the minus strand of CAUDMG010001565.1, from coordinate 39,234 downwards.
CTAAGTTATTATCAACATTTCCTAAAGTCACATCAGACCTCCCAGGATTTTGCAATATACTTAAACATGATATTAAGCTAATCTCAGATGATGTACAACCCATTAGGCAATCGGCATATCGACTAAATCCACAAAAAAAAGAGATCATGAAAAAGGAGGTAGATTTTTTGTTAAAGCATAACTTAGCTGAGCCTAGTACCTCCCCCTGGGCTTCACCTTGCCTTCTCATTCCAAAACCCGATGGCACCTTTCGTTTCTGTACAGATTATCGTAAAGTGAACCAGGTCACTGTCTCTGACTCCTACCCTTTACCTTTGATTGAAGATATAATAGACAGCATAGGCTGTGCCCAATTTATCAGTACTATAGACCTGTTGAAAGGATATTATCAAGTAGGACTCACGGATAGGGCAAAAATAATCTCGGCATTTATAACTCCATTTGGTCTTTTTCAATATTTAGTTATGGCGTTTGGCTTTTCTAATGCTCCGGCCACATTCCAGAGGGCCATAAACTACCTTATTCAAGACCTAGGTGGGACGTTCGCCTACCTGGATGACCTGGTGGTGGTGTCGGACAGCTGGGACGAACATCTGGTGCGTTTGGAGATACTGTTTGCACGACTGCAAGAGACTGGATTCACCATAAACCTGGCTAAATCTGCTTTTGGCCGGGCCTCGGTGACTTACCTGGGACATATCGTTGGGCATGGTATGGTGAGACCCAAGGACGCAAACGTTGAAGCCATCTTGTCCTTCCCCACTCCAAGGACGAGGAAGGAACTCATGCGCTTCCTGGGGATGTGCGGCTACTACCGTCGGTTCTGCAGTAACTTCTCCAGCGTGGCCGGACCCCTCACAGACCTTACCAGTTCTGCGGTCCCTTACATCTGGAACCAGAAGTGCGACCAGTCTTTCCACCGCCTCAAAGCCTTCCTTGCCTGTAAGCCTGTAGTCCACCCCCCTGACTACACCTTGCCCTTCCATCTGCAAATCGACGCTAGTGGTGTCGGAGTGGGGGCTGTGCTCCTACAACCCGACCCAACCACTGATGTCCTTCACCCTGTGGCATATTACTCCGCCAAGTTGAAAAAACATCAGACCAACTACTCGACCATAGAGAAGGAGGCCCTGGCTCTGGTGTTGGCAATAAAGAAGTTTGAATGTTACCTCCAGTCTTGCCCACAAACAACCCTGGTCTTCACCGACCATAACCCACTCACGTTCATCCAAACCAACAAGACCTCCAACCAGCGAATCCTCCGCTGGGCTCTCCTCACCCAGCCCTATAATCTACAAGTCCGGCACATAAAGGGGGTGGAAAACCTGATTGCAGACTCCTTATCCCGAGCTCCAGTGGAAATGTAGCAGCTACTCTCCAGACGCACCAGGTGATCACCTCCTTCGCGCCCGCGCTACGAAGGTCTTTGGAGGGGGGGTGTGTTACGAACCCCTCCACCGATTGTCTTCATCTACCTACCCAGCACCACGAGCAACGCCATCTAGGGACGAAACACGAGTATGGCTCGTCTTAGTTACCACTCCCGGGTTTCCCTTCTCCATATCCTGGTTGTTGCGTCACTTCCGCCTCAGTCTACTTTGTCAGCTCCAATTCGAGGAGAGGACACACTTCACTCTGGGAAGCGACCACAGGATCACCTATCCTGGAAACCTACGGCACAGTGACTATTTACCGTCTTCTACCATACTCAGCCTTGCCCGTCAGCCATCTCAGCTCCTCACTTAAGTATTTGTAATCTTGTATTGCCTCTCCCCACTCCACATTGCTTCACTATTGTTCTATGTTTTATTACTATGTATATACTGTTCGTGTTTAGGTTAAGTTTGGTTAAGGGTAGTTTATAAGCTGAATATTTTGTTAAGGAATTTATGGTACTTTATTATATACAACGAAAACTCGCATCCTTTGTCTACCCTTTTTTTAGTCCGATTGTCTTTGTTTTTTTTTGTTGTTACCCGTTGGGATCTGGGTAGACGTATAACTATATTCTAAATCCCCAACTCGTAACAACACATAAAACATTAATAGAGAAAATAAAGGATGAGAGTGACCTACCAGCTCCACTAAGAACCTGGCAGGCCTCTCCATACAGTGTACCTTTAGACTAACACAACTGACACTTAACACCTTAACAAAAAAAAAAAAAAAAAAAAAATGTGACTACCCTCCCAGTTACACAAGGACCTGGGCGGGCTCACTAACTCCAACAATAAATAAAAAATAATAATAATAATAAGCAGCACTATATAAATAAACCAATATTAATACAAAGGTCTGACGACCCAAGGGAGCTGAACAAAGATAAAACACCAATAGGAAAGATGAAGCGATCTGGTTGAGCCCAGATTCTTTCTACTCCTGCTGTATTTCAGTTTCACCACCTTTCCTGCAACCCCTAATAATCTTCTTTCACCTCATAACTAAAGACTCCGTACCGACCTACCTCTCTCTTTTCTACCTACACCAACCAGCCAGCAACACCTCCTCCTCCTCCGCCTGCCTGGCGGTCCTCGCTCCCGCCGGAGAGCATGGCGACCCACAAGCTGTCCTCCTCTGAGCATCCTCACCAACCAGCTCTCTCTTCTTCTAGCTACAGCCGCTGTTGTTGTTGTTGTTGAGATTGTCGGACCGTAGTTCGACACGGGCCTTTGCCTATAGGCGGCCCATTTGGTGGTTCCGGCTGGAGCTCCGGGAGCAGCCAGACCGCATTGGGATTGGAGGTGGTCCCACCTGCAGATTGGAAGGATACTGCAGGTTGCAAGTGTGAGCGGACCCCCGATCAGTGGACGCTTACCACCAACCCCAACTCTTGGACGTGGTCAGTTTCGGAGTGGCGCGCCCCCCGAACTTGGGTCAGCACTTGCTGGGAGAGGATACTTCCTAAGCTATTTGGGTGGTGGGTATCGTGTGATGACCCGGAGTAGGTGGTGAATGTGGTCTGTTTGGGCCTTTCGGGTTAGAGTGGCCGCTGGTGTTGTGTGTTTCTTGGGAGATTTGAGTTCTGTTTCGGAGGCTTTGTGTGACTTCGCAGTCGAGGAGATAGTGTTCAAGTGGGTTGGCTGCTGGCTCCTGACAGTAGGTACATTCCATGACGTCATTTCCGATCATCTGCCAGGAGCACTTGTACCCTAGTCGTAGTCGATGAAGGCTGACTTGGGTTTGTCTTGGAGTTTTCTTGTCAGCGAAAGGTGGTTCCCCTTTTGCAGCCGCCAGGTACCATTTGGCTGATTGGGAACCAGCGTTAAATGCGTGAAGGAAGCTCTTTTTGATGTGGAGCTTGCTAGTCTTTCTGAGGTGATTCTTGATCTGTTGCACGCTTGCTGGAACTTGGATGTGTATGCTACTAGAACGTGTAGCTGCCTTGGCTGCTTAGTCTGCCATGTCGTTTCCTCCGATCCCTACATGACTGGGAATCCAGTGTAAGACGACTGGGCGGTTTTGGCTTTGGAATTCCTGTAGCTGTGCGAGGATCGAGGTTATGATGTGGACGTTGTCTCTTGGTTGATTGTGTTGCAGCGCCTGCATGGCCGATTTCGAGTCCGTGTGAATTATGATGGACTTGTTGTGTTGTGTTGCAGCGTGTTGTAGGGCCTTTGAGATTGCTACCAGCTCTGTTTGTAGGGTGGAGCAGTCATTGGAAAGTCTCCATCGGAGGGTCTGACCTTGGGTGTAGAAGGCTGCTCCGGATCTATGATGTTTTGGGTCCACCGAGCCGTCTGTGAAGTATGATGCTGCATCAGCCGGTGTCTCGGTGGCTATGGCTTCCAGAGTTATTTTATTGAGGTCCTCCTTCTGGAGGTTGGCTTTACTATCACCTAGGTCGGTAATTTTGAGTGTGGCTGGTGGAGGGCTCCATGGTGGAGGAACAGCGTAACCATTGTCTCGTGTGTCTTGGTTGTTCTTGACGAGTGTTTCTGCTTGCAGGTGTCGGATGACCTCGCTTGCCTCGTGCGACCAGGTGGCCCCTCGCACTCTGTGGTCGAGGTGGAGGGAGGCACTGATTCGAATTTTGACAACTATGGGCTTATCTGATCTGCAGATTTTGGCGAGGAGACCGGCTGTCACCTGCTTGACTCGTACTGCCAGGAGTGGTAGTTCGGTTTCCATTTGCAAATTGCAAATTCTGGTCCACATGGGTGCTCCGAGCATGGTCCTGAGAGCATTATTTTGGATTACTTCTAGCTTGGCTATTTGGTCTTCTCTCAGTCCAATGAGTGCTGGAGCACTGTAATCTACCAGCGATCTGATGGCGGCCGTGTAGTAGGCTTTGAGCACATGAAGGTTTGCTCCTGTGGTTGTGCTGGTGAGCGACCTCATTATATTGTGTCTGCTCTTCGTTCTGTGCCTGAGATACTCGAGTTGCGGCTTGAAGGTGAGTTTCTGGTCAAACCAGATACCAAGACACTGGTGGGTCTTGGTCCAGACTACCGGCGTGTTTTGTATGGAGAGCGTCTTGTCTGGTGTGTCTGTGCAGATGGCCATCGCTTTCGACTTGGCTGGGTTTATCTTGAGTCCAAGTCTGTTGCACTCCTCTTCTATAAGTTGGAGTGCGTGTTGCATGTTGGCTAGTCTGTTTGATCCTCTTACTATAAGCTGTAAGTCGTCTGCATAGCATAGGAGCTTGGCTGTTTGTCTGAAAGGAAGTTTGACTAGATTTTCCATCAGGACATTGAACAGCATTGGACTGAGGATGCCTCCTTGTGGGGTTCCGTTTTCATGGACCCTGTAGCTTGAGGTTGCTCCCTGAAAGCGTACTCGTGCTTCTCTCTGTGTGAGGTAGTTCTGGATCCACCCCAGCAACCTTCCTTTGACGCCTTTTTCAGCGAGCGTCGTTGTAATGGCCAGTGGATTTGCTAGTTCGAAGGCCTTCTCCAGGTCGAGGAAGACCACCAGAGCTGGTTTGTAGTCCACTGTGCTGAGTATCTCGGCGATGTTGTTGCCTGTGCCGGTGTTCTCGGTGTAAGCAAAGATGTGAGGGTGTGGGCTGTCTACTTTCCACTTGAGTCGGTTGAGAGCCATTCATTCTCCCGTCTTCGCTGTGCAGCTGAGAAGGGAGATGGGCCTCGGTTTGTCTGGTTCTCTGGGCTTCGGAATGGGCTGTATATCTGCCTTCTTCCATTCCGGTGGGAGTCTTTGTGCTGTCCACGAAGCATTGATGGCTTGTAGCAGAGCCTCGTGTCCGGCTGTACCGGCATGGGAAAGCATGGAGTAGGTTATCCTGTCGGCCCCTGGTGCTGTGTCCTTGCTTCGTTTTAGCGACTTCAGGAGTTCTTGCTGGCTGAAAGGTCTGTCGGTGTCATCTTCACTGTTGCAGGCCTCTTCGATCATCTGCAGTCTGACCTGTCGCAGACGCCGTTGTGTCTCCTCCGCCTGTCTCGGGAGGTTTTTCGTTGCTGCTCGGTCAGAAAACAGTTTTGCAAGTCTCTCGGCTTCCTCTTCTAGGTTGGGATGGGTTGGTGGTGGTGGTGTTGCCTTCCCAGATGCATTTCGGATCTGGGCCCACATCTTGCCAAGGGAGGTGTGCTCGTTCAGTTCGGAGCACCACTTGAGCCAGCTTACGTTTTTTATTTCTTGCTTCTCTTCCCTGGTATCCTTAACTATGACTTGCAGGAGATGTCTGTTTGTTTCCGTGGGATGTCTCCTGCAGTTTCTTCGGGCCATGTTCACTCTGTGGTTGAGTTCTTTCACCCTGGGACAGTAGTACCAGTAATCATTGTACTGTCTTGATGTGGGTTTTGTTTTTGGGATGGCCTCTTCTGCCGCTTGGTGAAACGCCTCGACCAATTGGTGGTGGAGGGTTGTCTCGTCCACGGGTGCTGCGCCGGCCGGCTGTGATTTTTCGCGCCACTTAGCTAGGTGTTTCTTAAAGAGTCCCAAGTCTGCCTTTTGGGTATTGTATCTCCATCTCGGGGGGGTGGAGTGGGGAGTTTGTTCACCTTCAGCGTTGTTAGGGTGGCGAAGTGGTCACTGGTCAGCGTGGGGTGTAGCTGCCAGGAGGCCGAAGGCTGTAGTGCACTGGAGACGAAGGTTAGATCTAGCCTTCCTCCCCTAGTGTGGTGGGCTCTCCGGTGTTCAGGAGGCAGATCTCGGGTGTATCTTGAAAGGTGGTGTATAGGTGTAGGCCGTCTTCATTTGTGGGGCTTACCGAGCTTAGGAAGGGATGATGTGCGTTGAAATCCCCTCCTATGAGTGTGGCGTGGTCAGCGGCCGAAACAAATAATTGAGTCACCTCCAGTGAGCCCCTTGGGTTCTTGTAGATGTTGTGAACAGTTAATTCCCGTTCTTGAAGGGTTACTTTGACGGCCTGTGTTTCGATGTTTTCCCCACATGGAAATTGCTGCGTGACCTCGGAGGAGGGTATGCTTGACTTGACCAGGATCATACATCCTCTTGTTGACGCCTGCGTGAAATGCCTCCTGTATGTCTTGTAACCACTGAATTTGAAACAGTGGTGTTCTTGTAGAAGTGTTTCTTGTAGCAGTATGATGTCAAGCTTGTCCTTGGCTGCTGCTTCTTGTAGGAGGTGTTTCTTGTTTTTGATGCCCTGAGCATTCCATGTTAGGATGTTCAGGGTGCTGATGTTTTCCACCACTGTTTCATCGGGGACTTCTGGTGGTCCTCGATGGATATGTCCAAGTTCGATTCCAACTGGATCAGGTTCATATCTTCGTGTTCTGTGGTTTTTGCCTTCTGGGCCGTGGTTCGGTTCAGGGGAGTTGAAACGACCAATTTCTTTCTGGGAGCTGTCGGTATCTTGGATTCTCTGGTGGCCTTCTTCGGTGTAGAGTGTACCTCGGCTGTCACTCGTGTGAGGACCGGCGTGGCTTCCTCCACTGAGGTGGCTGGAGCTGTGCGACTTGCCCGAGGACGCTCCCCATGAGTATTTGGAGCTGTGTGGGTTGGATCTTGTGGCCCAGTAGTCCGGCTAGGCCCTCCGCGAAGGTTGTCAGTACCTTGGCTAGGTCTGATACGTGTATCATTCCTTCTGGTGCTTTGGTGTGTGCTTCTTTTGTCTTTTTCGTGGTTGTCGTTGTCTGCTGCTTGGGTGGCTGAGGTGTGGCCGTAGTGAGGCCAGGAAATTGGGCTGCACTTTGGGTGTTGACCGGCTGAGGAGGTTGGCTTTGTTGTCTTGGCCTTTGGGTTCCCCACACGAAGGTACTTGGTGGGGCTGGTGTGCAGGCGGTGGGGGCCGGTCTTGCAGCTGGCCGGTTTGCCTGGACCCTCCTTGTCCTCTCGGAGCATCCAGGGTTCCAGGCGTGGTGTTTGCCCCCGCAGTTGGCACACTTGGGGGCAATTTTTTCTCCATTTTTCAGCTTGGTGAGGCAGGAGTGTGTGCCGTGCTTCTGTGCGCAGACTGCGCAGATTTCCTTGTACGTGCACCTTGTCTGATGGTGCCCGTATTTCTGGCATCTGAAGCACGGCAAGGGCTCTGGGACGAAGGACCTCACTTCGTAGATCCCCCAGGTTTTCAGGTCTATGGTGCTGGGGGGTGAACCGTAGTGCATTATGAGCACTTGTTTTGTGGTGGCCGTCTTGTCGGACAGGGGAGAGCATCTCTCGGCTTTTAAGATCTTTGGGAGGTTCTCTAGGGGTTTGAGAGGTAGTTCCTTTGGGTACCGGAGGACTACCGACTTCATCAGTTTCTGGGCGGGGTCTAGCTTGGTTGATGCAACGGTGGTGGTGTTTTGCAGGTAAGTGTCGAGGGTGGTGGCGGAGTCCTTGTCTTTGGGGTGAATAATCATCTCCCCCTTTAGGTTGGGCCGCACTGAGAACTTGGCCAGTGGATTTTGCTTTTCTATCTCTGTGATGGCGGCATATGTCGTTTTTGTGTCCGTTTTCGTGATCCGGAATTTTGGCAGTGTCGTTGGAGGTGAGCTGGTGGTGGTGATGGGTGCCTTTTGGGCTGCTTGACGGCATTCGTTTCCCGAAGAAGCACGTCGGCGTTTTGTATTTTCTACCTTCGTCCAGTTGTCGTCCTCAGTGGCGGTAGCAGTGGTGGTGGAGTTGTTGGAGGTGGTGGCAGTGTTCCTGCTTTTCAGGGCTTCATTGAAGGCGCGTAACTGGTCCGCTTTCTCTGTGCGGAGCCTGTCGTAGTTTGGGTCGTCAGGTTGGCCGTTCAGGCGGGGGTCGCGGTTAGGAGGGCGTACGCGCTCCATGACGGTTTTTTTTTTTTTTTTTTTTTTTTTAAACCTACCTATTCCGGTTGAGTAAGTAGCAGAGGAATTTCAGCACTCCCCACTGGCTGGTGGTCGTAGAGTGGTTCCTGAGCTTCTCTCCCAGAGCCCCGTTGGGGAAGCCTACTTCCTAGTGTATGTGACTGCTCACTTATAGACGTGAGCTAAGTGTGCCTATTTGGGAAGGATAAGGATTGCTACCCTCTTTCCAGGTGGAACCGCACGATCACGGTTTTCCTGGAAAGACTCGGTACAGCCGCAGCAAGCTACACCACCTCCTCCTCCGCTGCTGCCTGGCGGCCCTCGCTCCCGCCGGCGAGCATGGCGACCCACAAGCTGTCCTCCTCTGAGCACCCTCACCAACCAGCTCTCTCTACATCACGCTTGTAACCACGCTGCCACTTCCCAGCACTAAGCTGCATTGTACATCCAATGCAACATGTACAGAGAGAGCACATTGTGAGTTTCCTTTCTCCATCCCATCCTGAGTGTGAACCCAAACATCCGGTACCCCACAAGCTCACACTCAGTGATGTCACATTACTCTCAAACAAGGTTTTTCCAAGAGTTCATATTTCTCACTCCGAAAAAAAATGCCTTCACAGTTTTCTGGACTTACTGTATGGCTTCATCATCCGTGAACTAAAACCCCTTGTGGGACGAGCATCCGCCAGCTCCAGGTATGGACACTCGACCGAGGAGTGCCCTTTGAGATGTTTATATACCTCATTTAAGTCACCCCTTTTCCGTCTGTAGTATAAGCTAGGCACCTGTGCCGAAGTGCAGGCACCAGTCTGGTGTCCCTCCTTTGGACATTTTCAAAACAGTCCCTGGCATATCTCGGGGACCAGGCGGGGTTGTAGTGGATTCCTCCCCTACAAGCACCGAACCTTCTCGAATCCCCCAGCCTACGCCTCCAGCGCCGCCCACGGAGCGGGGGTCAACTATCTACCCACGCCTACCCCCGCCTTATAAGGCCTGACACCGCCGTGACCAGCCTCTTTTCTACCCAGTGCCACCAGCAAGCAACACCTCCTACTCCGCGCCAGCCGTGCGGCTGCCGCTCCCGCCAGCGACCTTGGTGTCCCTCAAGCCGCGTGCCCTCACTCTGGGCACCCTCACCACCCAGCTCTCTCTACTCAACGCTTATTACCATGCTACCTACCCAGCAACAAGCTGCATTGTACATCCAATACAATATGTAATATGTATACAGTGAGCCCATTGTGAGTTTCCTTTCTCCATCCCATCCTGAGTGTGAACCAATATCACCATAACCCTACAAATGGTGACCCCGGAGTGACCACTCACACAGGATGGAGGAGAAACTGATCACTCTCCCAGTCTTCAAGCAACATGGAAGACTGGCTTACCCACGCAGAGGCAGCTTTCATCGGTTCTACAACTACTGTCTCTACACCACAGGTTAGACACCCTAGAGCAGCTCTGCTACTCTAAGCAGACAGCCGGTCCTCTTCCTGCCCCAACACACCCGTCCTGCCACAGACGCCGCCCCCGGCCCAGCAGTACCCCTTGCCGCTCCTCCTGACGCGGCCCCTGCTCCTGACGTGGACCCACACACCCCTCTTTTCTCCCTCAGGTACCCCCTGCTACTGTCTTGCACCCTGCTGCTGTCGTGGACCCTGCTGCTGTCATGCACCCTGCTGTTGTCATGGACACACTTCCTGACGCAGCCCCTGCTCCTGACCCAGGCCCATCCGAGGGTGGACGCAAGAGCTGAGAGACCGGTACCGAGAGCTACAGACGGACATCCAGCACGAGAGCAAACGTCTACATGAACAAAAGTGGGCCGCCTTGGTGTGGGAGGCAGCCAACAATTACCGCGATTCTGCTGCATACTGGAAAGGGATCAAGCGACTGATGGGTTCCACCTCTAGCACGGTCCCTTACCTGCTCAACCAAAACAACGTAAAAATATTCGAGGAAGAAAACCAAGAACAACTACATCGGCGATATTTACGAAAGATCTTTACCATTAGTGAAAAGGAGAACGAGGGCTTCGACAGGGAGTTTGAGGAGGACATTTTAGGTCAGTTGCAGGACCATCAGCACCTGCTACAGCCGCTCCCACGGACTGACTTCACTAGACTCATGGACGGAAGCTACCTGACGGAGCCCATAGTTATGTCAGCCGTCATAAGAGGGTTTAAAAACAAATCACCTGGTCAAAGTCACATTAACAAGAAGATTCTGGCTCAACTCCCCGACAACATGATAGAGAGGCTTGCTAATATATGCAACGCCTGCCTCGCCTCTGGATACTTCCCTAAGATGCTCAAAATCGCCGTTATTCGCCTCATACCAAAAGCAGGGAAGCCTCCAAACAAAGTCGAAAACTTTTGACCAATATCGCTGCTAGAGGTACCTGCCAAATCTTCGAAAAAATAGTCAACAAGCGATTGCGGATGTATCTGGAGGACGAAGACGTGCATAATCCCAGCCAGTTCGGCTTCCGCCAATACCGAGGCACATCCACCGCCATAGCTCAGGCCTACGAGCAGATCGCCAATGCCATGACTGGCCGCCTGCAGTGCAACATAGTACTAAGGGACGTCAGCAAGGCGTTTGACAAAGTTTGGCACGCAGGGCTGCAGTATAAGATCATACAACTGGGGCTACCCGAAAATCTGACGCGCCTGCTGTGTAACTTCATTATGGACCGCAGAGCCAAAATCAAGATGCAAGAACATTTTGGAGAAGAATTCTCACTATCAAGCGGCGTGCCTCAGGGCTCTTGTCTCTCACCAACCCTTTACACACTCTACACGGCTGACCTGCCACCCCAAATCGTCGGCAGCGAGTACGTCATGTATGCCGACGATGTAACACAGATCGCCACCTGCCCAGGAAGGTCCACAGCAAGGATGGCGCGACTCACTGCTCGGGCAATAGAGGAGATCTCGGAGTATGAACATAAATGGAAAATAAAAACAAACAAAACAAAATTTGAGGTCACACCCATAGCCAAATTCAAACCGGCCCCATTGATGATCGACGACGAAGAGATTGAGTACTCTAAACAAGGCAGGTTGCTCGGCCTCATCATTTCTCGGACGGGCATCATTCCCCACGTGAAGGACAGACTAAATAAAGCCAAAATCGCCGCAGTCAAATTAAAAAGTTTTAAACTGATGCCTGAGAAGATACAAGTTCACCTGTACAAGGCGCTGGTGAGGCCTGTGTTGGAGTACCCATCTATACCACTCGTCACACTCGGGAAGACTAGACTACAACAACTACAGAGCTTCTAAAACAAGTGTTTGAGATCAGCCAGTGGCCAAGCGCCACCCTACCAGCAGACAGTGGAAACCATCCACCTAAGAAATAAAGCAGAGGCCCTCAACTTCAGGTTCCATCGCCTAGGGAAGAAGGTTTGGGACCGCCAGTAAGCCCCGAACTCCTCCACTCACAGGTTCCTGTAGGAGTCAAGCCACGTGTCTTTAGCTTGGGGACGTCCTACACTAGTTTGGGAGATGGATGAAGGCCAGTAATCCCGGGCGTTAGGAAATCACCGACCTCCTGGGGCCCCGAGCCTAGTCACATCCCCTGATGCGTCCACTGCCCACGTGATGACATAGAACATCAGGCCTAACAAACAACTGCCAGCCCCCATCATTATTGGATGAGTCCATGACTCAGTAGGGCTACTTGGTGGATGTGTTATTCCTCCGAGGACACCTGTAGGCGTCCACCGGAGTTGTCGGAGTGTGATCCTAGGTTCCTCGTGGTGGAAGAAAACTGCCATGGTTGTTTGAGTATTATTGCTCGAGTATTATGTCTGGTACTGTTGAGTATCATGTCTGGTGCTGTTTGAGCAGTCACATGTGGTAACTGGCGTCATTGCCACTGGTATTGATGGTGCTTTAAGGTGCTGAGAGAGAGTTTATGTGTGTTATTGTATATGTACACCCAGTCGTGGTGTAAGTGGAAATTAGGCCTAAGTGCCACAGTACAAAATAAGTTAAACCAGGGAGTTTACACTGTAGTTGCGTTCCTATAATTGTTCAAGAAATCTAACGTCATTTTAATAACCATTTTACTTTTGATAAACCATTTTATACTTTTAATAAACCATATTATTTGTATGTTTGGACTATTATTCACCTACAGTTGCCACCGTTATTCCTTCCTATTGCTTGATACCATAATTACATGTACCCATGTGTCCTAACCCCTCCAGTCACGCTACCACAAGTCAGAGATTGAAGTAAGTTGAAATGAAATAACTATAAAAAAGACCTACTAGAGAAAATTAAAGATTTAAAATACTAAAAATAAAGGTTGAAAGTTCACACCCTTATAACATCGTCCGCAAACATTTGTGTGGAGGAGTATATAGCTTCCGGAATGTCATTTATGAGACAAACAAATAACAACGGACCCAATACACTGCCCTGTGGTACCCCGCTTGTCATGGGTACACATGACGATTTCGTACCATTAATCATCACACACACACTGATTGCAATCACTCAGAAAGGTTCTGATCCATGCTAGGGCACTTCCCCGAATCCCGTACCCTTCCAGTTTAATTCTCAGACTTTCATGGGGTACACTGTCGAAAGCCTTAGCCAAATTTAGGTATATATTAGCGATATTGCCACCCTGTTCCAGAATTTTGGTTCAAACATCCAGTAACTTGAGTAATTGGGTTAAACAGGAGCGTCCCGGCATAAAACTACGTTCGCAATTGTCGATAGGTTAGATGTTAATACCCTCTGGTTCCTTTAAAGATCACTGGCAGATGTAGACACTGGATGTCAAGCGTGGGATCTTGAATATACACACGGCACAGGTGGTAAATTAGCGTATTCTCAATAACTTCACAAGAGATCAAATATCTCACTACCCGGCACAGGTACTTGGTAATGGACTTGGGAGGAACAGCACAGAAGCTATGGCTGACTGTGTCCTAGCTGGCATGCTGACATACAAGGAGATAGCAGATGACCAACTGGGTAAGAGGAAGGGAGCCAAGTGATCAGCCATAACTACCTATGAGCATCACCTGCTTCAGGGACAGAGAACAAACCCAACACTGAACAATACAGTTCCAACAATAATTGGACAGAAATGCAAACCCTTTACAATGCTTCTAAAATCTTAGGAATATTAGAAAAATTACAGTTCAATGTGGCTTGTTCTAGGAAGGTAATGAACATCGACTAAAAAATTCAGCACCAATGTTATCATTGCCTTTTATATACTGAATTCTGAAGGAGTAAGCTTGTAAAGCTAAAGAGCACCTCATCAGTCTATCATTGCAGTTTTTCATGTTTCTCAAACATGTTAGAGATTGTTGATCAGTCCGAAGGACAAATTCTCTTCCATACAAGTAGTTTTAATACTTATCAATTGCCCAGACAATGCTAAGACACTCTCTCTCAATTATGACATACCTCTTTTCCCGGTCCAGGAGAGACTTGCTGCCGTATGACACTGGCATCTGTTCTGAAGTAGAAATCTTTAGTATAAACAGGCTAAGATAAAATTGGTTTATCTGACAGTTTGTCCTTTAAAATATTAAAACTATCAATCTGTTCTGAACTCCAATCTAGTATATTACTACTATATTTCTTTACGATACTATTCATTGGTGATACTATATCTGTAAAATTTGGGATAAATTTTCTATAGAATTATGCTGAACCCAGGAATGATATAAGCTATTTCTTGTGGCCTGATAGGCATATTGATTTCAGCATTTTTTTTTATCCTCTCGTAGAGAGAGTTGAATGTTCCCCCGAGAAAATCACAAATAATTAATTTTTGCATAGGCAAAGAAACACTTCTTGGGACAGCGGTCGATCCCTGTTTGCATAACCTCTCACATAACTCTTTCAGATCTTGCCAGTGTTCATTTTAATTTGAATTATAAACTAATACATTGTCGAATTGACATTCAGTGCTCTTCAATCCAAAAACCACCTTTCCTATCAATCTTATGAAGGTAGCACAAGCAATTTTAATCCAAAGGTCATATGCCGAAATTGCATTACACCACGATGAGCAGCAAAAGATGTACAAAACTTTAGAGTTCTCTGACAATTCAACTTGCCATTAACCTTTACACATGTCCATCTCGGTGATATATTTATCATTTACAAGTTTCCCAAAGTAGTAGGCATAGGCTCTGTATCAAACAGAGTCATGCCATTTGGACATCAAAAATCTATACAAACTCTTAAGCTGTTATTTGCCTTTTTAACAAGAACAACATTATGTCTCCTTCCTCATCAAAGGCTTTAAAGAAATTATAAGGGATATGATATGGCTTCTTGTGTATAGGCATGTCAGTAGTTAATTTAATATCATGAATGACAGTTTGTGTTTTGCCTGAAACATCTGAGAAAACATCAGTAAACTCAGTCATTAGGTTAGTTAGCTCATCTACCTTTTCCTCACTTAACTCCGGATCTACATTCAAATAAAAGTCTGAAGATTCACCAATGAGCTCAATGTCACAAACAGATCTCAGCTTGGTTCCTACATCATCTACAATACACAGCTGACACTTTTCCGTTTTAGGGGAATCATCCTCTACCCGTCTGATATACTTCATAAATATATTAAAATGGAAGAGATTTACCTTGTTCCCTACTTTGATACAATAATCAACTCAGTTATCATGGCATTTTGTAACTGGGTATGGACCTTTCCACTGCATTGTCAATTTGTTTTGAGAAGAAGGGAGTAGTATTAGAACCTCGTCTCCTACAGTACCTTCAGTTTACGCTCTCTCGTGTTTCTGTCAAAATTTATCTTATTCTGTTTATTGCTGAACTCTGCCTTTGCATTCGCTAATCTCATAGAATCTTCCAATCGCGATCTCAAATCAAGGACATACTGGCAAGTTGTTGTAAGTTCCTCCCCCAAATCACAAGTCATGTAAAATAGTAAGAGGAACGCGAACCTGACGTCCATAAAGTAATTCAAAAGGGAAAAACTGCAAAGTATAATGTGGAATCTCCCTATATGCAAAGAGAACTGGTGAAATGTACCTGTCCCAATCCTGAGGTCTTTCTATACAGAGTTTCTTCAACGTGGCCTTAAGAACGCTATGAAACCTCTCCACAATCCCATTGCAACACGCAAGATAAGGTGTGTTAGTTAAAACTTTAACTGAAAACAAGCGAATAACTTCATTCATCAAATCCAAGGTGAATTGAGCATCTCTGTCAGACAAAATTTCACGTGGGATGCCAACTCTTGAAAATATTAGAACGAGATTCTCAGCAATTGTAGCAGTATCTATATTCTTTAAGGGAAACGCCTCAGGAAAACGGGTTGAACAGTCAATTAAGGTGAGTATATACTTAGTCTTGTTATTAGAGCACGGAGTTATGGGTCCCACTAAGTCTACGTCAACTTTGGAAAAGGGTTCAATTATGATGGGCATTGACACCGTGGGCACCTTTCTTACAGAACCTTTGGAGAATCCTTTTGACACTTATGGCATGACCTGCAATATCTCTTGATATCTTCCCCTGCACCAGGACAGAAGATTTTTCTAAAAACTTTTATCAGAAGTGTTTGTGTGAAAAATGACCTGTCAGAGCTGAATCATGGGCAATAAAAAGGAAACAGCTTCTGAGTTTCTCCGGTACAGCAAGTTGTTTCTCACCAACATCAAAATTATTTTTGCTACCAAGGCAAGTTCTGTAAATGAAGCCATTAATTATCTCATACCTTACAGTTCTACTCTTAGCAGTTACAGTGTCTTCATTTAGGACTTTATTTCCAATAGAAGCAAGGATTGGACACTCATTCTGAGTAGCAATCAGGTCCTGTTTACTAATATCCAAACCAGCCAGAGTTTGTGTCAATAAATCTGTTAACCCTAATGTTTCCCTCTGCTTAGATCCCCTGGTCTCTACTTTTAACACAGAATCGCTTGAAATACTCCAAATAAAGAAATCTTCTCGTCCACTAAGTTAACCGACGGAATCTCAACTCCAGGAACCATACCAAGAAGATCATCAGCAAACTTTATAGGTGTAGCTATCGGAGTTACAAAACCGGTAAAGAATTTGTTCTGAATATAATATCTTACTTCAGAGAAGTAGCTTGCCACACCAAGTTTTCTCAACCTACCTCTCTTGTGAATAACACGAACAAGTTCGTTTTTAATCAAAATGTGAAAGATCCAGTATCTAACACACGGTAGCCTTTTTATAGAATACTAACCCATCCGAGTCGGCTAGAAAGTTATAAGGGGTCACGTCTGATTCAAGAACAAAACTAATCTTACTTTTACTCTTCTCGTTTACTTTGCTTTTAGGCTGCCTATGTAACTGAGGGCAGTCAGGTTTTATATGTCCTGGATTAGGACAGTAATGACAGATTACATTTGACCTCCTAAAAGAGCTTTTGTTACTTTTATTCTCAGGAATAGGTATAAATTTTTCCTTAGTTACTCTACTTGGCTTTGAATATTTATGAGCCGATCTATATCTATCAGCAGCGTGAGCCATCTGAAACGAACTGGCAAACGGCCTTTCCTTAAGGAACATTCTTAGATCCGGATGACAACTACTTAAAATTTGATCGTTAACCATGAAATCAGAGAAATCTTCAAAGGTTTTATTTATGTTACTAAGTGAAACCCATCTGTCTAAATATTGTTCTGGTCTAGACACTAACTGAACATAATTTTTATTGTCAGAAATCTTTGCCTCTCTAAACTTGAGTCGGTATGACTCGGCATCAATCGAGTACGCCTGTAATACTGCCTCCTTGAGTTGATTGTAGACCTCAACAACTTCACGAGGAAGGCTAACATAAATCTTTAATGCTTTACCTCTCAATGATGTACCAAGATATACTGTACATGATAATCTTTCTTCTGCCAACTGTGAAGCTCTGCGAGTCTTTCGAATCTTAAGAGATAAGAGTCTATTTCATCTTGACCTTCTGTAAATGTAGGTAAGCGAAGATCTTTAAAACAACCTTTCATACCGGTATCCTCATTACCTTTACTAGAATCTGAGCGAAACTGAGCAATAGCTAATTCACGATTCCTTAGATTTTCTGCCTCTTCAAACTCAAATTTTAGTCTTTTTAATTCTCTCTCTTTTTATCGTTCATCTGTTTCAATTGCCTGTACATATTTATGTTCTTCTTTCTCTATAAGCGAGTTAATATTTTCAGCAGATAAACCAGCTTCCTTACCTAGATAAAGAATCTCAAGTATATTGAAGGTGGCCAGGGGCACTGGTGGTAAAGCAAGCAAGCAAGATGTCATGGGTTCGATTCCCGGGCCGGCGGAAGTTGTTTGGACACTCTTCCTCGTCCCCTTGGTCCCTGTTCACCTAGCAGCAAAGTAGGTATCTGCTGGAAATCGAAAGTTGCGAATTTTATATTCAGGGACAAGTTGTTGGAGCTTCCAATAAATTGCTTAGACATAAACCATTGACTCTTCAGGCTTCTACGCCCTGTTGGGCGCTGTAAACGCTTCTGCGCTTCACCTTACACAAGGGTGTAAGGGGTGCTCAATAAATGAAAAAAAAAATGAAGGTGGCCGTGACAATAAATCATAATATTGAAATTCAGACAACATTAAACATTAAACTTTCGAACGAAAATGTATGATCGTTGAGCGTGTAAACTAACACTCAAGAACCGGTGAACGAAGCTCTGATTACATCCACCCAGGAATCCACAGTCTCGATACAACAACCGACAACTTATCTAATTGTGCTAATTAAGGGTAACAACACTCTCACTGAGCCTACCACAATAATGTGAACATAGCAATGTGACGAAATACATCACTACACGGTGACGAAGGCCATACAGCTTTGACATAAACGCGAGCAACTGTTCCGTGAGACGCAAACACAAATGGGTCGCTCACCAAAATATTACACTCACCTCACTACCTCGATACGATCAGGCTATCACTCACGATCATGAAGTATGGCTGGTCACTGGTCACTCTCCTTGTATCCTATGTCAAATAAACTCAATCTGAGGACATATTCTAACATCAATAATGCAGTAGTTTAATGAAGTGTCACTTGGCGATATGAAAAAAGTTCGGACAGAATCCTACACACTGCGCCAGTTGTCGAGGGTTTAGATGTTAACGCCCTCTGGTTCTTTTAAAGATTGCGGTCAGATGAATACACCAGCTTTCACCAAGGATATTGAACAAGATTATGGATATTTGTAACAAAAGATGTATATTTATAAGTATTTTGTTACGAACCACGCCATCAATTGTCATGATCTTATTGATCTACCTACCCAGCACTACGAACCACGCCATCTATTGTCATGATCTACCTACCCAGCACCACGAGCAACGCCATCTAGGGACAAAACCCGAGTATGACTAGTCTTAGCTACCACTCCGGGGTTTCCCTTCTCCATATCCTGGTTGTTGCGTCACCTCCTCTAAGTCTTCCTCATCAGCTCCAGATCGAGGAAAGTTCAGTTCACTCTAGGAAGTGACCACACTAGGATCACCTATCTTGGAAACCTACGGCGCAGTGACTACCTACCACGGTCTTCAATACTCAGCCTTTCTCGTCAGCCATCTCAGCACTGCACTTGAGTATTTTGTAATCTTATATTGCCTCCCCACCTCCACATGCTTTAGAATGTTGTATGTTGTATAAATATGTATATACTGTTAAGCCAATGTTGCTTATGTTTAGGTTAAGTATGGTTAAGGGTAATTTATAAGAAGCTGAATATTTTGTTAATGAATTTATGGTACTTTATTATACACAACAAAAACTCTCATCCTTTGTCTACCCTTTTATAGTCCAATTGTCTTTGTTTTTTTTTTATTGTTGTTGCCTGTTGGGAACTGGGTAGACTTTTAACAATATTCTAAATCCCCAACTCTTAACAATTTACACTGATAATCTGCATGAAGACAGTACAGAACAACATAAACATATGTGATATGGAAGTGCCGGACTGCCAATCGGAACAAATATCGGGAGTGTAGACACTGGATATCAAGCGTGGGGTCTTGTTTATACACACGGCACAGGTGGTAAATTGGCGTATTCTCAACAACTTCACAAGAGATCAAATATCTACCTAACCGGCACAGGTACTTGGTAATGGACCCGGGAGGAACAGCACAGAGGCTAGGGCT
This sequence comes from Homarus gammarus, assembly GCA_958450375.1. Lineage (NCBI taxonomy): Eukaryota > Metazoa > Arthropoda > Malacostraca > Decapoda > Nephropidae > Homarus > Homarus gammarus. Next base: position 19,905 of record CAUDMG010001565.1, on the reverse strand, counting down.
GATAGTGTCCTAGCTGGCGTGCTGACATACAAGGAGATAGCAGATGACCAACTGGGTAAGAGGAAGGGAGCCAAGTGACCAGCAATGCGGTTACATCCCACACTGTGACTCGGTCCGTACTACCCATGAGCAACACTTGCTTCAGATACAGAGAACAAACCCAACACTGAACAATACAGTTCCAACAATTATTGGACAGGAATACAAATCCCTTACAGCAATCCTTTACAAGGTTGTTTCGTAGTAGATGTTCCATCATGACATCTCTTATAATGCTCTCAAGTACTTTACACACTATGCTGGTCCGGCTCACTGGTCTATGCACATTATCTTATTTACCTAATGGCCACTCACTAGAGGTGGCCATGCCGAGCAAAGGAGGCCAGGGGGTCTAAGGACAAAGCCTTGTGGTACTCCACTGAGAACCTTTTTCTATTCAGAATGTAATCCATTTATTATCACTCTTCGTTTCCTGTCTTCGAGCAAGATGTTAACCTATGGCATAATCTTGCATGTGAGACTTTGTCAAACGCCTTGGAGAAATCCATATACAATACATCCATTGGTGAGCCTTGGTTCAAGTAGTCTGTTTCCGTTATAAGGAACGTGAGCTAGTTTGTCAGACAGGATTTTCTTTCCATGAAACCGTGTTGTGATGCGTTGATAAGACTGTGTTCGATCAGGTGTTGGATGATGGCGTCCCTTAGAATTTTCTCAAAGAGTTTGCATATATGTAATGTTAGGCTGGTCGATCTATAGTTTGTGCTGCACTTTTTCTTCCCTTCTTGAAGAGTCTTAGTGGGGTGCAAATCTCATTTGCTACCTCATTTATCACCTTGCTCTGCACTACATCCATTCCAGGGGCTTTGAATTCTTTCATGGTGGCTGCTTTCCCTTTGATGATATGGTCTCGTAGGTACTGTCATGTTGTCCATCGTTTCTTGTGGCTCACAGGGCCACGTTGTTTTCGACCTTTAGAAGGCCAACAGTATCCTTGGTTTCATTTTACTTCTGACATTCGCATATTATGAATTAGCTGTGTCTAATGTCTTGATTGGCCACAATTAGGACTCTTTTGTATAATGCATAATCTGCATGATTATCTGTGCTCCGGTATTTCTTCCAGATCTGGTATTATCTCTTGCAGGCTTCCCTAGATCTGTTATTCATCCACCGTGTCTTACACTATTCCTCTTTTCTTTGTTGTCCTGGGTATACATTCCTCTACTGTTAACTAGTGATTCTATTGAATCTTTGCATTGGTTCTTCGAGGTTTCATTGTGCTGGTAATCGTTGAAGTCATAGTAATCCTCCTCAACTATAGTACTTTCTCTCGACTCTCAAAGATTGTATTCTATCTTAGTATGTAATGGTCGCTGGTTGGAATTAGTTTCTCCCCGACGTGCACCTCGTCCACCATAGCCTCCTCAGTCATCAAATCTAATCCAGAATGTTGTCTCCCCTCGTGGGTTTCGTCACGTGTTGTGTGAGGAATGAGTCTTGAATGAGACCAAGGAATTCTCCCTTGTCTTGGTGTCATGATCGTGATGACGGCCAACCTGAAAACCTTAAGGATTCATATTACTCTCAAACGTCCACAAAACCTTCCGAGTCCCCCAGTGGAAACGTCCCCCGTTTTCTCTGAATATAATCCGCTGATTTCGTAGCAGACGCTGTATGTTGGGACCTGTTGCCATCCAACCCTTGTAATCAATTTAATTTTGCTTTTGTTAGCTCAGCCAGAGCATTGTTAGTGAGGATAATAGTAGGGAATGAAACTGAGTTCATAGTCTCGGTTTCAACGTCAGAGTGTACAGTAAATTAATTCATCGAAAGAGAAGTAGGTGGACTCCCTGGCCTATTTTGAGTGAGGGCGCCGCGGGCATTTCTACGGTTAGTAAGTGCCCGTCCCTTCATCCATACAGGTATGCCATTCCACGCTGTGTTGTAATTCGCCCTTCTTTAAGTGATTTGACCCAATTGATAGTTGATTGTGCAAGTGTTACAGTAACGTAGTTGATATGCTCTGAGTGAAGTCATATTTACGTCTTTAACGTCCCCTGAAATGTGATGTCGTTGTCACTGTTAGTAAGTGCCCGTCCCTTCATCCATACAGGACCCTAACGCAGCCTAGGCCGTGTCTGTAAAGTGGATGTTGTATCCACTGTGTCTGGGGAGATGTCCGAGGTCCAGTAGGATCCGTTACCTTCGTGGGACCCGGCTATCAGACACTTCAGACTACCTATGGCCCCCATAGCTGGCTCGTCTGGCCCTAACGCTCGGCCTGGGAGGTGACCCCGGATCACCAAGCCACACCCCACTACCAGCCCCCATCATTGGTGGATGAGTGTCTAACTTAGTAGGGCTATTTGTGTGGTGGGATTAACCCACTGGGATCTTCAGAGTTCGTCGGAAAGTACCCCATGGTGGCTGGACCCCATGGCTGTTGCTTGAGTATCACTCCTGACGACTGAGTGTTGTAGTGGCAATTGCCCCTGGTCCTTATGGGCTAAGTGACTAAGAGTTATGTGTTATTGAGTATGTCCACCCAGTAGGGTTGGAAGTGTTATTGAGTATGTCCACCCAGTAGGGTTGGGAGTGTTATTGAGTATGTCCACCCAGTAGTGGTGTGAGTATGTGGAGCCTGAGGGCCTAGTACTAGATTTCGTCTGTTGGTACATATAAATTCTTTCTCCTAATTTCATATTAATGTTTAAATAAATTTTGTATTTGTATATTGTGTCTATTATTTACCTACAGCATTTACCGTTATTTCTTCCCTATTACTTGTTACTATCATTACATCTACCCACGAGCCTCCTCTCGTCACGCTACCAATGGTAATAAGTATGAGAGTAAAAGGAATTGTTACTGACACACAGGCCCTTATAAAATGGTGGCAGCTCAGGCCCTCATAAATGGTGGCAGCTCAGGCCCTCATATTGTGTGGGAAGTTTCAACTGGTCTATCTTTTCATGATTATAATCTCCCATGATGATGGCCTGTGCTCTGGATACTGATTGGATAACTCAATGAAGATCTGCTACTTCCTCTCTCGAGGTTGAGTCGGCCCAATTGCATATACCTACTGCCAGTTTGCTTCTGTTTTGAGGTATCAAATCACACCAAATAGACTCAGATGATCTCATTTCTTTTAGCTTCTCATTAGTGGTTATTGGCAGGTGCTCCTTGACACAGTAGTACACCACCACCTCTTGTGGCCGTCTTTTCTGAATTGTGGATGATACAAAGGATTCTGAGAATTTAGAAGGATAGCTCAATTCAATGGGCGAACGCTGTCATTGTAATGACCACAGTCATACAGGTCAGTTAACGTAAAATCAGACGATTCATATTACGCTCAATAGCCCACAAAAATGTAGCTATGCCTTCCTTTGAGTCTCCCACCTGAGGCATCCGTTTTCTCATCGCTTCAAGACGCCCGAGTCCTCCGTTTTCCCATTTTCTCTGACTTCCTGAAACCAACCTCTCTATAAAGTGAATTTGAATATGAGAGAGGACACCATTGTTTTGAGTCAACTTAGAGATGTCTGATTACAGTTAAAGCATACAAGATCCTTTGGGAGTGATGTTAAAAGCTTTAACTGTCTTTATTGTTAGTAACACTGGTTAAGTAAGTGAGTGTCGAGTCTGCCTGTACGAATGGCATCCCATGATGTTGTCCCTGGGGATAGCCTTGAATTTCCAATTGCTACTGAAGTTAGATTATTTTGATGCCCAAACATCAGAGAATCTGATATTTGTAGCTTAGTTAGTGTCAGTTATCTATTTAAGAAAGTCATTAATCTCCTGAACTATTCTGTCAACCTGTATAATCTCCAAAATCTAACATATCCCCGTGAATAGTTCCTTGTTTGTAGTTTCGCTGACTTTGTGAAAACAGTGTTGTTAGCGTGTGAAATTCCACTTTTTCCTGGCAAGCTCAATCTCTGATTAGCTTATAAAAATAGACGTAAGAAATTCCCGACCCATGGCATTGAGTGTCATAGTTAAATGTACAGCAACTGAGTTGAATGTAATTTCTGTCATTGCGTGATTAGCCTTTCTGGCATGTGTACCGCACAGGCCTGAGTTGCTAGTTAGCCGTATATAAACTCGTGATCAAGGAGTAGAGTCACATCTCTTATTCTGCTCCATCATTATCTCAGGTATGTGTACGATTCTCCGCCCTCCATATTAAGTCAGATTAACTCTGTGAATTTTGTGAATATCAGTGTTCATGTTGTAACAGTGAAATTGTCATTTACCCATTGAAAGAATTAATGTAACATAAATATCGCCTGTCGTCGCTAGACGAAAGATTGTTTGTGATTTAGTTATTTTTGTCACATCTCTGACGCTTCTCCATCATTATCTCAGGCACTGTCTGTGTTGCCACCAATACCGAGGTTCGGGCAAAATGGTCATGGAAGGATGTCTTTAATGTGGCAAAACTAGAATCTGAGGACAGGAACAACCAGGGAAGATCTTGCTACAATACTACAGCGAAGTCTACCACGAGTGTTACTAGCGAGCGAGCCTCAGCTCGGCTGTGTGTAGTCAACTACCCGTTCCAAGTGGTCTCAGTATTTTCTAGTTCATTGATCTTCGTTATATGTACCGAGCAATATTGGTATTACCAGTAATACCGTGTTATCCGGGCTGTTGGGAGTGCATCTTCCATATGCATTACAACAGCAGTATTCCCACGAAAAACGGAGAGCTTCACGAAATTCTGCTGTATTGACTCCCGTTTTCTATGGTTCAATCAACTCAGTGATACTATAATGGTCTTAATATAAAGGATTGCTCCCGGGTAGGCTCGAACCTCCAACCTTTTGGTTCACATCCGAAAGAGCTAATCAATTTTGCCATAGAGGCATGTTAATATTAATTGGGATTCGGAAAAAAAATGAGAAGCGAGTATGATCATAAAACCACCCAAGTTTACATGTTTATATGTTGCCACATCATGTAGTGATGGCTTTATAAACAGTCAGAACTAAATGAGAAATGGATATAAGGTCAGGTGTTCTCAGGGGATATAAACATTCTCCCCGGGTATCTCAAGAGGGAAGGGTATACTGGGAATAAATATTGAGTTCAACTGCTCCCCACAACACAAGAGTATGATCCGAAGCAAGAAAATAGGTGGATAACTAACTCTCAATGTTATTTTTATCCTCCTGGAACGGTGGCGTCACCAAGCGGCCGTCAAGTAAAAAACACAGTAAGCTCATTATTGCTTACCTGATATTGTGCGATGACACCAGATTATTCAATAAAAACAATTTATATATACTCAGTAGTAGGTTATTGACTTCCAACTTCGGATATCTAGGGATAATTTCTATGAGCAATTCATCGATTATTTTGCAGAAAAAGATAATTATTTACCTAGTTAATGAAATATATACTCCGGTTCTTCAGCAAGAGCACTGGTGGTAGCTAAAGCTTTACACCAGTTTTACACCATTTTATATTGTTATGCTAAGGCACAATTCGTTATTATAATGTTTGTAAACTGGAAAATGGCCGCCGTGGATCGTTGTGTCGTCGGGGAAGAGGAGGGGAGTGTGGGGAAAGACGACCTCCTTGCCACTCTGTTAAGGCAGCTGGGGCAGTTGAGGAGTGAGGTTGACACTCTAAATGGGGAAAACGAAGCCCTCAAGACGGAACTCCTTCAGGTAGGTGTCCTGCCTAGCAGGACACCTGCGAAGGAGGAGCAGGCGTGGAGAGTGGTTGTCTCCAAGGGGACTAGGGTCAGGCTCAGGAAAGCTGACCAGGGTGTGGAGTGTAGTAACCCTTACCAGGTGCTGCAGGAAGCTGGCGAGGAAGAGAAGAGGCAGGACGGTATGGATCAAGGCGAGGAAAGGGCAGTTGTACAAACCCAGCCCACAGGTAAGGTCGTGGTAGTTGGTGACAGCCAGGTGAGGTTTATGGATAGGGCTTTTTGTGCGAGAGATAGGAAACGTAGGACTAGGGTGTGTTTTCCTGGGGCTGGGATAGGGCATGTAGCCGAGAGGTTAGACAGGGTTTTGTCAGGGGAGGGTACCAATCCAGTAGTGTGTCTTAGTGTGGGAGGAAACGACATAGGTAAGGTTAGGAGTGAGGAACTTTTCAAAGGTACAGGGAGGCGCTGGGGAAGATTAGAGATAGGGGAGGGATCCCGATAGTATGTGGTGTCTTGCCTAGAAGAGGGGTTGGTCGTGAATGGCTGTCCAGGGCAATTGCTATAAATTGTCGACTGGAAAAACATTGTGCAAACAATGGTTGGGCATTCATTGATAACTGGCAACGATTCTATGGCAACGACTACCTGTACTGTCGGGACGGAGTACACTTGTCTCGTGAGGGGGTAAAGACGTTGTCTGTATCCCTGGAGCGTGAAATTGTCACTCCGAAGGGGGGGGGGGGGTTCACCAGTAGAGAGGGGTCGGGGAAAGTGGGAGTCAAAAAACAAGCCGGTCCTGGGAAGTAAAATTAGTTGCTCAGGACAAGGGGTAAAACAGGACCAGGGAAGAGTAGGTTTAAATGTATACTATACAAACAGTAGGAGCGTTAGAAATAAAATAGACTTGCTGAGAGCGGTTGTATGTACCGAGAATGTAGACGTCATAGCAATCACCGAAACTTGGATGAATCTGGCGAGCAAAAATTTTTTATCAGAGTACCACATAGAAGGGTACAACCTTTTTCACAAGGACAGGGAAGGTAGGAAGGGGGGAGGGGTCGCACTCTTCGTCAAGGATACATTAAAATGTTGTATTGATAATTCAATAAAGGGTGAAATAGGAACCGAGTCTGTGTGGGTAGAAATCACGGAAGGAAGAGAAAAACTAATTACGGGAGTGAGTTACAGGCCCCCAAGTCTTGGCAAAGAAGCAGCTCGGCCCATATGGCAGGAAATGAGTAGGGCAGCAAAATATAACAACCTATGCATTATGGGGGATTTCAACTTCAGAAATATTGACTGGGACAACATTGTAGGTGACTATGAATCTGAAGACTTCCTAGACGCAGTACAGGACAATTTTTTGAAACAACTAATTACAGAACCTACTAGAGGTGACAATATATTAGACCTAGTATTAACAAATAAAGAAAATATTATCAGAGATATCACAGTAGGGGAAGAACTCCGTAACAGTTATCACAGAGAAATCAGGTTCACCCTAAATTGGGAAACAAAAAACAACGACAATATGGTCAGAGTCCCAAACTTTCGGTTGGCGGATTATCAGGGGTTAAGAAGGTACCTAGGTGAGGTCACCTGGGAACAGTCACGTCAGTTCCCAGTAGGAAGGGGTGAGGTACATAAAGCACAAGAACAAAATATACCACATAGAAAAATTAGGTCAAATAAGAATGAGCCAAGGTGGATGACCAGAAAACTTAAACATGACATAGGAATAAAGAAAGGAATATATAAGAAATTAAAGGGAGGGGAGGAGCAGCTCAGAAACAGGTATAATGAACTATCTAGGAATGTTAAGAAAAATGTAAGGAAAGCAAAGAGAGACTATGAAATCAAAATAGCAAGAGAATCCAAGGCTAATCCCAAGGGATTTTTCCAGGTATATAGGACAAAGGTCAAGGACAAAGTTGGGCCTCTAAAGTCAGGGAGGGGACAATTGATAAATGGCAGTAAAGAAATAAGCAAAGCATTGAATAGCTACTTCTTATCAGTTTTCACAGAAGAAATTTGCGATGAAATTCCGGAGGTGGAACTAATATTTAAGGGAAAGGAAGAAGAGAAATTAAAGAATATCACTATCAGAAAAGAGGATGTTCTTAAGAAGATAAATAAACTAAAGAATACAAAATCCCCAGGGCCATGTGAAATTTTTCCTCAAGTCTTAAAAGAGTGTAGGGAACAGATTAGCGGACCCCTCGTAAACTTATTTACAAAATCATTAGACACTGGAGTTGTGCCAGAGTTGTGAAAACAGGCAAATGTAGTACCCATATTCAAAAAGGGAGACAGCATCAGCGTCAAATTACCAGCCGATCAGTTTGACGTCAGTAGTGGGGAAATTTCTTGAATCAATTATAGCAGATAGCATCCGATCGCATCTGGAGAAAAGCAAATTAATCTACAACTCTCAACATGGGTTTACAAAGGGAAAATCTTATCTAACAAATCTGCTAACGTTTTTTAGGAAAGTCTTCGAGTTAGTAGATAATGACGAAAAGAGGGGGCTCACTGCCAGCCTGGATGTTATCCAGATCTATGAGATCAGTGAGGGTCTTGGCACCTAGATTGACTTCAGGAGTCTTCCTGACCCTGAAGGAATCGTCACCAACTGATTCGTCAAGCCCAGATCCTCTCATAAGTCTCATATCCAAGATCTTTTTGACTGACACTCTTCTCTCCTCCTCATCCTTACTGCAGAGCATTGTCTGCAGAACTGCCTCGGGATGAGCATACCAGGAAGATCTCCTCACAGTCTGCTCCACAATCTGAACAACCTTCCTTGGCTGACTCCTCAGGAGCTCAAGCTGGAAGAGAACATGCCTCGGACCTTCGGAGAACAATGACTTGAACTTGGTGTTGAACCAATTTGGCAAGTAGACACTCATGATGAATTGGACAATAAGTCTCAGGTTGTGAAGCTGGTTCCTTTTCAGTTTATGATGAGCGACCCAAATTCTGCGGAACCTGAGAGCCGTTGTGAGCCACCTAGAATGTGAGACTGGACCTATCTGCAGGTAAGCAAGTCTATCAGGCATGACCCCAGTTTTGATGGGACTGCAAATCATGTAACCATAGTACTGGTCAGTACTCAGGTCGTCAATGACAGTATGTGCAAGCTCAACGAGTGGAGGGCCAACTGTGATTTTTTCAAAGCTCGGATTTATTTCTAACTCAGTGGCAGAGTCCAGCATCTTGCCAAGAGGACCAGACCATCTGTTGTTTGAAAGAGTCTTGCCATCCAGCTCCTGGATCAGATGTCTGAGTGGCAACTCGTTGGTGTGGAGGTCACAAACAATCCAGACCAGCTTCCTCCCAATCTTCCGCTCTATCCACTGTATGACCCCCCTTGCCACCCTGTGTTCGTGTTGGTGCTGTCCCCTCCAATGGCCTGCAGGGTCTGGTCTACGTTCCTCTCTCTGAGCCAGTTCATAATGTTATCTGCCACTATCTCAGCTGGTTTCCTGATGTCATCTTTCTCTGGAGTGAAATGCCACAAATACTTCCCTCCTGGTTCACTGCAGCAGGAGTAGTGTTCCTCCTTCACCATGGCAGGGAACAACTTGTCAGAATCTCCAACTTTCATGAACACTTTAGTGTCATCCCTTCTCCCATCAAAGAACAAACAATTGATTCCATTTTCTCTTATCCCCTTATCAAACTCCTATTCTAGGTTACTGACAAGTTTCTCCTGAGCTCTCCTTACTTTGTTATGATCTATCACCAGGTGAACATCATCAGGTGTTATTAAACCACCGTCAATCCAGGCAGCTGTTGCTATCTCTGCAGTTTCTCTGAGACCAGTGTGGTGTCACATGCTGGGCAGAGCTATGCTCGGGATATCTTTCCTATTTCGAATGTTATGCCTGGGAGGTTTGGGATCATTATTTTCTGGGTTAGGAACAAAGTCACCATTCTCCAGGTCAGCACTCGGATCAGCCATGGGGAAGTCATTAAACTCTGAATCAGCTTGACTCCAATCATCGGCCTTTTTTACCTCACCCTGGGCCTTCTCAAGTCTCTTTTCCTTTGCAACTCTTCTCCTCTTCTGTCTCTCTGTGGCAGCCTCCTGTCTCTTGGACTCCGGAATATCTTGGCTAGAAATCATGAGAGCCCCTGTACTGCCAGTCTTCTTTCTCTGTGCTTTGACAAATGCCAGTTCGATCACAGGAATCTTCAGTTCACGCTTGCAAATACAGGAGATGTGGGCCTCGAATTTACAGTCACGATCGCATCCAAACTCAGGACAGAGAACAATTGGGCACTTGAAAGTAATTATGTCAAATAACTGGTCCAGTTGCTTGGCAAAGCTGTCCTTAACTGCAAGTTTTCCTCTCCCAAGAGAGATATCTCTTGCCTTTTCCCAACTGGCTAGCAGTCTCTCACTAATCTTCTTCTGACTTGTTATGACTGGAGGCTTGAACTGAGCGTTAGCCAGAGTGTACTGTGCCAAGACAGCTTTGGTCATATCACTGGCAATATCTTTGTTTGTGTAAGCTCTTTGGTTCTTTTCACTGATTTGCCTGATTAAACCACCGTATCTCAAAGCTTCTCTCAATGTAGGCAACTCCGACTTCAGGAGCTCTCTCCCAGACCCAAGATAGTGACTGAGATGGCTTGATTTTTGGTTCCTCGTCCTGACACAAGCAGCCATCGCAAATATTATCAACTTATAAATGCATCAGAATCTGAAACAGAAAAAAATATTGTTAGTTGGGTTGTTAAAGAATGAAGTCAAAAAGCAATGTTCACTATTTAATTGTAATGCACTAATGCAGCTGTACGTTAGATTTTCGATAAATTTCACGCTAAAATTTACCAAGCAAAAGGTTGCAAAATATTGAAACTGAAATTATTTTCTGTTTATTTATACTAAAATCTACCAAAAAAGTGATGGGCCATTAGTTTTAGCTGATCTTCCCTCCTATGACACACCCTAATGCACAGGCCAACCGGCCTATTGCAGACTCCTTTTTTCTTATGTTCTTCTTATGTTCTTATAATAGTATTTAGTCTTCATCCGCATATCCACTTGTAATGGTCATGATAAGAGCTAACCTGAAAACCTTAAGGATTCATATTACGCTCAAACGTCCACAAAACCTCTTGAGTCCCCCAGTGGAAACGTACTCCGTTTTCTCGGTTCCTTGATGACGTCACCGAGGAGCAGACGCTGTATGCTGGGACCTGTTGCCATCCAACACTTTGTGATCAATTTAATTTTGCTTTCGATAGCGGAGTCAGAGCATTGTTAGTGAAGATAATAGTAGAGTATGAAAATGAGTTCATAGTCTCAATTTCAACGTCAGAGTGTATAGTAAATTAATTCATCGGAATAGGAGTAGCTGGACTCCCTGGCCTGTTTTGAGTGAGGGCGCCGCGGGCATTTCAACCGTTAGTAAGTGCCCGTCCCTTCATCCATACAGGTAGGCCAATCCAATCTGTGTTGTAATTTGCCCTTCTTTAAGTGATTTGACCCAATTAATAGTTGGTTGTGCAAGTGTTACAGTAATGTAGTTGATATGCTCTGAGTAAAGTCTTTAACGTCCCCTGAAACGTGATGTTGTTGTCACCAGTTAGTAAGTGCCCGTCCCTTCATCCATACAGGTCCCTAACGCAGCCTTGGACGTGTCTGTAGGGTGGATGTTGCATCCACAATGTCTGGGGAGATGTCCGAGGTCCAGTAGGATCTTTTACCTTCGTGAGACCCGGCCGTCAGACACTTCAGACTACCTATAGCCCCATAGCTGGCTCGTCTAGCCCTAACGCTCGGCCCACGAGGTGACGCCGGATCACCAAGCCACCCACCACTACCAGCCCCCATCATTGGTGGATGAGTGTTTAACTCAGTAGGGCTATTTGTGTGGTGGAATTAATCCACTGGGATCTCCAGAGTTCGTTGGAAAGTACTTCATGGTGGCTGGACCCCATGGCTGTTGCTTGAGCATCACACCTGACGACTGAGTGTTGTAGTGGCGGTTGCCATAGTATTTATGGTGCTAAGTGACTAATAGTTGTGTTATTGAGTATATCCACCCAGTAGGGTTGGAGGTGTTATTGATTGTCCACCCAGTAATGGGGTGAGTATGTTGAGCCTGAGGGCCTAGTACTAGATTTCGTCTGTTAGTACAAATATATTAATTTTCATATTCATGTTAAATAAACTTTGTATTTGTATAATTGTGTCTATTAATTACCTACAGTATTTACCGTTATTTCTCCCCTATGGCTTGATACTATCATTACACCTACCCACGAGCCTCCTATCGTCATGCTACCAATGATGATAAGTATAAGAGTAAAAGGAATTGTTACTGGCACACAGAGGCCCTTATAAATGGGGGCAGTACCAGCCCTCATAAATGGTGGCAGCTATGGTGATGCAATGAACATAGTATCGAATTGGGAGGAATGACTGTGATACTGTAGTTTTAACTGAGTGATAACCATTTCTCTGTATGGGTATTTAATAACCATTCCACTGTAACTAATGAGTATTTCAGATTGCTAATAATTTTGTCCCATAATTTTTCCGAGGTACAGCTTTTTGTGGAGGTTTGCAGAGAAAGTGAAATAAGTTCAAAGAAATACCTTGGAGTTAGGTTAGAAAAAAGTCTTGTTTAAAGTAAATGATGTCTGCAACAATAACTTGAGTGTAGAGTGTGAATAAGGTTCATTAATATTGGAAGAATTTTGATGTGTAACAGTCTGCCCCCCAATTTTTTTTTCTCCATTGTTAACTCAGTATTACTTACAGACAGTGAATACATGTTTGGGCCGTGGCACTAGTTGTGAAATGTTCCATCGTGTGAGTGCCCAGTGTTTTAATTCTGAGTGCTAACAGAAGCATTGCACTATATGCAAAGGTTAAGTGGATGCTAATTCTGTACTTGTAATATTCTTTAGCTATGTGTTAGGTAGGATATATATTCCATTTACTTAATATCACAGGGCATTTTACAGTTCCTCATATTAATATTTCAATGTATACGCTATAATTTTAAAGTTTATTTTAATCAGGTGCTAATGGTTCATTATTTGGTGAAACGTATGTTATGTGAACTCTAATGCCAGTATACTTTCAGAATACAGTATTATATAGGTGAGGACCTTATGGTGATACGGTATATGGAAAGTGTTATACAAGTGTATGGACCCAGAATTATGAGTACAGAAATTCGTGAAGTGTTCACACAGTGTTACACCATTTTGAGTTTGTGAATGGCAAAATGTCTCAGTGAAGTTCGTGCAATAATATTATCTTTTGGGAGATTAATAATCTGAACAGTATTTTGAATAGTTGATGCATGGAATGTTTAGTGGTATTGCAGAAAATTAGTACCAGTCCTTGGGTCTTAAGTGAGAACTGTGCATGTATCGTATTTAAAGTGGGTTATTGTAGTGATTTGTTGTAACACAATGGCAGATGCTAACGCAAATAAGGGGACCATGACGGCCAAAGCCGCTGTTGAACTAGCAACAGAAGCCCAAGTTCTTCTGGCTAAACTAGCTAAAGCCATGGGTAAAGGAGGAGAAAACCAGTGGTTAGACTGGATCTTTAAGAAACAGTGGGCTTTGTAAGTGAACCTCCTTGGTTGGTGATGGGTAGTGAAGTGCACAATCAGTTATAAGTAACTTGTGGTAAAGGGAGAGGTAAAGAATTGATGATTTTTTTTTATTAAAAGTATTTTGCCGAGGAAGGGTCAATTTGCAGTAAAGACAGAGATTGGAAGATGTATTGGCAGTTATGCAATCATCTGAAGGGTATCTGTTACTAGTATGAGTAAAGATACCAGTGGTGAATTCTCAAGTTCCGGTTGGTAAGTCCTACGTAGGCTGGGTGTTGTTGGTATAAGGGGTAGAGTTCGTGACTTTCAGGGAGTAGTCGGGCATAGAAATATGGTGCTATTACTTCTACATGGCAAATGCCATTAATACAGACAGTTTTTGGTTTGGTAGTGTTCTCATGAGGACCGTTTCGTTAGCATTGAATTCTTGGGAATACCCGCTCGTTCGGAGTCCCTGGAATGGTGCTGCCTCTCGCGAATGCGACACAACTCTTTAGATTAAGGGCAACAAATCATTCCTTTGACTTGATGGGGTCCGTTCGTCTATGTCCTAGCTTGAGAAATCTATGTTAAATCTCAGTATGTCCTGTATGCATTTAACCAATCCCGTGAAAGAAACTTTAATGATCTATGAACATTGAAATTTGAGTTCTGTAAAGAAATTTTGAGTGTACACTTTATCTACCGATGTGAGGTATATTTTGTAACATGTAACTCCATTTATTATTATTATATGATATGAGGTAGCTAACTCAAATCATTATTATTCTATGATGATGTACTTGACCCCATTTATTATTATATGATATGAGGTATGTAACACCATTTATTATTATGATATGATGTATTTACCGCCATGCAGTATTATTATGACATGATGTACCTAACCCCATGTGCTATTATTTTTGGTGCTATTTTGTAACATGTATCCCAATATATTTTTTTATGAAGGTGTGTCACATTCTAGTAGTATGTTAACAGATTTCCATTTCTTGTACCTAATCCTGACCACTGGTAGGGAATTATTTTTCTATTTTTATTGATATAATTTGTGCAATGTTTTGTATGAGGATATACTTTATATTAATGATTTAATGTGTATGTCACTACTTACGTGTTTTCTGAACGTTACCGCATAATATAAATCTTGAGGAAGGAGGAAGCTTTGTAATGGTCATGATAAGAGCTAACCTGAAAACCTTAAGGATTCATATTCCGCTCAAACGTCCACAAAACCTCTTGAGTCCCCCAGTGGAAATGTACTCCGTTTTCTCTGTTCCTTGATGACGTCACCGAGGAGCAGACGCTGTTTGCTGGGACCTGTTGCCATCCAAAACTTTGTGATCAATTAAATTTTGCTTTCGATAGCGGAGTCAGAGCATTGTTAGTGAAGATAATAGTAGAGAATGAAAATGAGTTCATAGTCTCAATTTCAACGTCAGAGTGTACAGTAAATTAATTCATCTGAATAGGAGTAGCTGGACTCCCTGGCCTGTTTTGAGTGAGGGCGCCACGGGCATTTCAACCGTTAGTAAGTGCCCGTCCCTTCATCCATACAGGTAGGCCAATCCACGCTGTGTTGTAATTTGCCCTTCTTTAAGTGATTTGACCCAATTAATAGTTGAGTGTGCAAGTGTTACAGTAACGTAGTTGATATGCTCTGAGTAAAGTCATATTTACGTCTTTAACGTCCCCTGAAACGTGATGTTGTTGTCACCGGTTAGTAAGTGCCCATCCCTTCATCCATACAGGTCCCTAACGCAGCCTAGGCCGTGTCTGTAGGGTGGATGTTGCATCCACAATGTCTGGGGAGATGTCCGAGGTCCAGTAGGATCTTTTACCTTCGTGAGACCCGGCCATCAGACACTTCAGACTACCTATAGCCCCCATAGCTGGCTCGTCTAGCCCTAACGCTCGGCCCACGAGGTGACGCCGGATCACCAAGCCACCCACCACTACCAGCCCCCATCATTGGTGGATGAGTGTTTAACTCAGTAGGGCTATTTGTGTGGTGGAATTAATCCACTGGGATCTCCAGAGTTCGTTGGAAAGTACTTCATGGTGGCTGGACCCCATGGCTGTTGCTTGAGTATCACACCTGACGACTGAGTGTTGTAGTGGCGGTTGCCATAGTATTTATGGTGCTAAGTGACTAATAGTTGTGTTATTGAGTATATCCACCCAGTAGGGTTGGAGGTGTTATTGATTGTCCACCCAGTAATTGGGTGAGTATGTTGAGCCTGAGGGCCTAGTACTAGATTTCGTCTGTTAGTACAAATAAATTAATTTTCATATTCATGTTAAATAAACTTTGTATTTGTATAATTGTGTCTATTAATTACCTACAGCATTTACCGTTATTTCTCCCCTATGGCTTGATACTATCATTACACCTACCCACGAGCCTCCTATCGTCACGCTACCAATGATGATAAGTATAAGAGTAAAAGGAATTGTTACTGGCACACAGAGGCCCTTATAAATGGGGGCAGTACCAGCCCTCATAAATGGTGGCAGTACCAGCCCTCATACACTAACATCTTACTTAAGTGGCAAGACGCAAGTATTTCCTTAACTTGAAGATTTGTCTCATTGTGAACACTATCCATTCTCTACCACATGAACACCTTAGATGTCCATTTTCATCATAAAAATTACTACCCGACCCCACCCGACCCTCACGTCATGTTCTTCTTGAACCCCAGTATATCAGGGTCAGGTTTTTGGCTGCAACCTCACGTGTAGCTCCGTAATGCAACTTGGGATTATCTACTCTCTTATACAGAAAACGTCCAGCCGCTCATATAACTTTCGGTCTCACTTGATTCCCTTCATTTCTTTCGTATATTCCCAAAATTTCTCACTTGCACCAGTGGTCATCATGAAAATGAACATAATGTATTGCCGATAATGTCAGGTGATCGGTGTAAGGTGGAAGAATAATAGTAGAATGTTATGCCATATGATTTCTCTTTGGCCGGGGAATGAGAGCAGGGACCTCGGCCACACACCCACCTCAAACAGGCTGGGTATTCAATATTTGACACTCAACATTCACCACTTAAATGTCACACCAAATTGAACGTAAACTTGCTCTGATATTCGATATTTTACTTTTAATATGATACTTAATATTCGACATTCAATCTCTACTGTCAACGTTACATTAACTTCAAAATCAAGCTCATTTGTATTACGATGTTGACCAAAACACAGTATCCGGGTGGACGGTGTTCATGCCTTAAATTCCCAGCAGTCCACCGACACTAACACTAGTGGAGGATTTCCAGGAGAAAGTCTGTGAAATAATATGAAAACGTGTGGTTTAAATTCTCCTATGAGCCTCCCCGGCACCGCCTACATGTAAATGTTGACTTACAGTGAAACTGTCTTGAAAGTTATATTTACGAGACGACTATAGCGTTGAGAAAATATGCAGTCCATGAATACCAGGAATATATATATATATATATATATATATATATATATATATATATATATATATATATATATATATATATATATATATATATATATATTTATACAATTATTATTAATAGTAGTAGTAGTAACATTATTGTTTTGCTGACAACATTTTGTTATACTATTAATTTAATATTTTCATTCTTGTCCTGTACAGTACAGTACACGTGTTTAAAGGTTTTCTTTTTTAACTTAATGCTTTATATAATGCTACATAACACAAGATATACATGTATATCTAAACCAGTTTGAACACGCATGTTAAGGATGATGTTTCGTATACTGTATACAGAAACATTTACACACAAGTCACTAAGTCAACTAGTCACTGTCCAAAATTCGGGGTCTTGAGTCCGGAGCATTAAAGACATTTTCTATCAGAAAAGAGGATGTTCTTAAGAAGATAAATATACTAAAGAATACAAAATCCCCAGGGCCGGATGAAATTTTCCCTCAAGTCTTAAAAGAGTGTAGGGAACAGATTAGCGAACCCCTCGTAAACTTATTTACAAAATCATTAGACACAGGAGTTGTGCCAGAGTTGTGGAAACAGGCAAATGTAGTACCCGTATTCAAAAAGGGAGACAGAGCATCAGCGTCAAATTACCGGCCGATCAGTTTGACGTCAGTAGTGGGGAAATTTCTTGAATCAATTATAGCATAGCATCCGATCGCATCTAGAGAAAAGCAAATTAATCTACGACTCTCAACATGGGTTTACAAAGGGAAAGTCTTGTCTAACAAATCTGCTAACGTTTTTTAGGAAAGTCTTCGAGGTAGTAGATAATGACGAAAATTACGATGTTATTTACTTAGACTTTAGCAAAGCATTTGACAGAGTACCGCATCAGAGGCTTCTGAGAAAAATTAAGGCTCATGGTATCGAGGGGAAAGTTTTAAATTGGATAAAATCATGGCTTACCGATAGAACGCAGAGGGTGAGCGTAGATGGTGTTAAATCTGAGTGGGGCCGTGTAACCAGTGGGGTTCCCCAGGGGTCAGTACTAGGCCCACTCTTGTTCATAATCTACAAAACGATTTAGATACTGGGATCAGCAGTGACATAAGCAAGTTTGCGGATGACACCAAAATAGGGCGGCAAATTAATTCAGGGCAGGATGCAAATGCATTACAGGAGGATCTAAATAAACTGCAGGGGTGGTCTGAAAAATGGCAAATGAAATTCAACACCAGCAAGTGCAGCGTACTTAATATTGGAAGAACAAATACTTATAATGTATACAGCCTTAACAACATCAACCTAGAGAAGTCGACTTGTGAAAGAGACCTAGGGGTACTTGTAAGCCCGGACCTACGGCCTAGAAAACAGTGCGTTAATGTTCGAAATAAGGCAAACAGAGTATTGGGTTTTATATCTAGAAGTGCAAGTAACAAGAGTGTAGAGGTCATATTGCAACTATATCTTGCCCTAATCAGGCCGCACTTCGATTATGCGGTTCAGTTCTGGTGCCCCTATTATAGAATGGATACAAATTCACTAGAGTCGGTGCAGCGAAGAATGACAAAAATGATTCCGGGACTTAGAAACCTTCCATATCAGGATAGGTTAAAGAAACTTAACTTGCATTCCCTAGAAAGACGAAGAGTGCGGGGAGATATGATAGAAGTATTTAAGTGGGTGAAAGGAATCAATAAAGGGGATATAGATAAAGTTCTTATAATATCCGAGCAGGATAGGACTCGGAGCAACGGATTCAAGTTGGATAAGTTTAGGTTTAGGAGGGAGATTGGAAGAAACTGGTTCACAAATAGGGTGGTGGACGAGTGGAACAAGCTTAGCAACTTTGTAGTAAGTGCGGGAACTCTGGAAAGTTTCAAAAGGAGGCTAGATAGATTCATGGATGATAGAGAGTGGTAGTAACTCTCGACAGGAGCTGCCTTGCACAGGCCAACCGGCCGATTGCAGACTCCTTATTTTCTTATATTCATATTATTTTTTCCCAAGTAACAGTTATTTTGTCAAGTTTAGGAAGATTTTCGTGTAAATATTAATGTAATACTTATGAAAGAATATTCTCGAATGTGTTGCATCATTTGTGTTATGATTTACGTATTATTGTAGGCCTCGATCAGAAAAGAACATTCTCGAACCACCCAGGCACATCTGGGTGGTGCTAAGGTTGTTCAAGAGGCTTCAGTCAGTAGATCGTTTCTGCTCATGTCAAGAACAAACCTAGTAGGACAACTGAAGATAATTGTTGTGCAAGAATTGTGGAATTGTTGCGATCAATATAAAGTGAAAAGACTAAGGAATTGTAAACTGGTAGTGTGCTGACTATGTATTCGAAGTGAGAAGTCCATCTGTGCAGCCATTACCCTGTGAACAGTGTTGTGAAGAATTAGTGACTATTAAAGGTGACTACAGTGCACAAGTGTGTTTTTATGACCTGGTGGAAATCTACCTGCTTGTTGTTTGTTTGTACACTGATACCAATCGTCGGATTAGGGCGTGGTTACAGGACAGGAAACAGCGAGTGAGCATTAACGGCACTAAGTCCCATTTGAGCAACGCCACGAGTGGAGTTCCCCAGGGCTCAGTACTTGGACCATTATTATAATTCAGAGGAGAATGACAAGACTAATCCCGGGCATTAGGAACCTTGAGTATAGAGACAGGTTAAAGCATCTTAATTTGCACTCCCTCGAGAGACGTAGAGCGAGGGGCGACCTGATAGAGGTGTATAAATGGTAGTCAGGGCTAAACAAACGGGACATTACAATGGTACTCAAACTATCCAACCAGGAGCGAACTTGTAACAATGGTTTTAAATTAGACAAATTTAGATATAGGCGCGAAATAGGTAAACACTGGTTTGGAAACAGAGTAGTGGATGAATGGAACAAGTTACCAAATATCATCATTAACTCGAATACGCTGAATAGCTTCAAACATAGGTTGGATGCTTATATGAGCAATCGGGGCTGGGTGTAAACGGGACTGCCCAGTATGGGCCAATAGGCCCGCTGTAGTTTCCTCCATTCTTATGTTCTTATGATTGTTTACCACACCAAAGCATACAACTTAGAGAAGAACGACACATATGGCAGCAACTAGATGAGCAGGTGTACACCCACGTAAGTTGATCCACCCTACAGTACTGTAATTAAAGTGAGGTTAAGACCTGACCCAACAGAGGT